>JAFFST010044771.1:187364-199694 GCA_022414735.1 Noturus placidus | reverse complement strand
TTTTTTTTTCACCTTTAATAATAAACACCTTCATTTACAAATTGCATTTTGTGTTTACTTGTGTTGTCCTCGACTATTGTTTAAATTGGTTTGATGTTCCGAAAGACTTAAGTGTGACAAACATGCAAAGGAACAGGAAATGAGAAAGGGGGCAAGCCCTTTTTCACACCACTGTACATCTATTTTCAGGGGTATTGACAATATCTTGTGTTAGTTTATACAAAACAGTGGAAAGCATTAGCAACCACACTGACCACTGACCACTAAGACTGAAGATTGAAGTGGAAAGGTCTTTGTTTTTGTAAGGAAACCCTGGAAAAAAGCTAATGGCTAACTTATATCACTTGGCACCTTGTCACAGCCAGTCCCATGTGCTAAACTAAATATGTGAGGATCTGCTACCTCAATATGGGACCAGCAGTCAGAGAGCACTTAGGGAGAGCCCAGAGCAGAAACACATCAGTCCTTAGTGCTGTCATTTTCACCTTTCTCAGCCATGTGTGTACTGGAACTGAGCTGCCCACAGATGGTGGATCAAATGACCATCTCTCTCACCCTTAATCCATCTCTCTCTTCAACCTCCTGTTCCGCTATGAAAAGTTTTACAGTAATATCTTTAAAAGCTAGTATGTTATGAAGGTGCAGTGATTATTCAAAGGACAAAAATGTGTTGGAGTACTGAGCTATCTATTGAGCCATTTTGTTCCATGTAGTTATTTCTAGTTTATTTTTCGTTGCTGCCCTTAAAATAAAATCTTAATTTGTACAATTTCATCGAACTGGGCACTGGAATCCCAGGAGTGAATTTTCTCTCTATTGGAATTTAATACCACAAAATAGAAAAATGGTAACTTACAATAGAAATTCCATCAAAAAACACTTTAAAAATGTAATTTGTAGAATTAAAATTATTCTAATGCAATCTTCTTGCCTTCTTTTCCAGTTCAATATATTGTTTCAACTTAGAATTTTGTTGATCTATTGACACGTTTATATTAAAGATACATTTAATGTTCCAACTGTTAAGAAAATTCATGAGTGGGCAGGAATGTCAAGGTCTTTTTTTTTATTTATTTTTTTTTTTTGGTTTTTCTTTTTTTCTCCACAATTCCTGGAAGTGGAGGGCCGATTTGTGCTGTGGGAAGTATAGGGTTGCTATGTGGTGGCTTTATCGGCAGACTGACAGGGTGAAGATGGATGTGGGAGACAGGCAGCAAGGCTATCATTGTCACTTCACAGACCAAGAGGTGCCACACCCTGAATCAATGCCCTATCTGCCCTGACACACTCACTGAAAATCCAGAATGGTATCTTCCCTATACATTAAAAACTGCTATCATTTTTTGATAAATGCATTTCTGTTATATAATATCGGCCTCTGGCAGTTGAGGCAATTTCACTGTGGTGTTCAAGTAATTTAACATTAATTGACTAAATCGACTGTATTTCAGTGTTAAAATGAAGCAGCACCAAGGGACCATTTACTCTTAAAGTTTGTTTAGGGCTTCTTTTCTCACGTTTCTTTTCTGGATTCTTGCACATGTTTAGAGGATGAACTCTCTGACCAGTCTGAGGAGAGCACCAAGAGGAGCCAACGATCAGGTGAGAAATATAATCACACTCATCGTGCTCTCTGGTTCTAGAGCCTTTATTTTAAAGAATCATAAATGCGTTTTAATAATTGTGTCTGTGGATGTTTCCTCATCAGATCCATCATCAGATTTTGCCAATTACTATCAAGGCCTGTGGGACTGTGAGGCAGACAAGCCAGATGAGCTCTCGTTTCAAAGAGGAGACCTCATCTATATTCTGAGCAAGGTCAGTGCCTGTGTGTTTACAAACCTGCATATTGTACATTAAATTTATCTAAATAATTCTGTTTTAGGCACCATAGCATCTAAACTGTCCTTGACTAGAATAACAAGTGGACAAATAACAAAGGAATTTCTCTTCTTTTCATGTCTTTATTTCTCTCAGTCTGGCAAACAGTATACATGTGCTACATGGTAAAAACAGCTTTTGCAAATCTGGTCCTCTGAATTAGTTGATTAGATTAGAATAGATGAAGACTAAAATAAATTTATATGTAATAAATTTAATTAAAATATTACATGTATTATGTATATTATTTGTTTAAAAGGTTTTATGAGGCATATAATAATCATGGCTTATACAGTGGAAGATATTTTTGTACAAACAAACTTAGTTATAAAATACAAATTATATATTTAACAGTCTGCATACTTACATATTTTTTTACACTAAGCTTTTTTTAGTCAGATCTATCTTATTAGTAGTGTTTTTTGTAATGTCCACAGCTCACATTTTCCTTTTTTCCAGACATACAACAGAACAATAACATCTATAAACAAAGGCATGTTAAAACGCCAGAACAATATATTCTGCATTTATTCTTCCAAGGAACAAGCACAAGATTGTACAACACAAGTTTGTACAGTCAGCGAGTTTTACCTCATGTGCCATATTGACATAATGTTGTGATAACACTTTTTTTTTTTGCACTGGAGTAGTACTGCTCCATGGCTAGATTCACAGTAATGGGCTGTTAATTCAATACAGGGGTTGTATCACACAGAGTCAAGTGTTCAGTCAAGCATGGCTTTTTATTTAGTGCATTCAGCATCTAGTGCATTCAGCATCTAATGTTCTTCTATAAATCTATAGCTCACATGTCTTAGAAGCACAGTGTCTTAACAGCATACACATACAGGCTAGCTGTCTCTTACATATACTCAACTGGAAATCAATATGATTTAATTTAAAGTTAAATGCTCATTATTTTTTTTACAGACTGTTATTTTCTTATTCAGTATTTTTCGAGCCTTTTGTGTTAGATCAGGTTTAACCGAGTATATTTTTGTGATTAATACAATAGTGACACAATCTATGCAATAATAATGATACATTATTATACCTGACATATACATAATGCTAAATATAATGTCATGTTTTATATGCTCTTTATTGCTTACCTGTAACTCCCATTATCATGAAATAATGTGTGTATAAGTGTAACTCTGCTATCATCCATTTTAATTAATTGCCAGAGCCTATAAAGATAATCTATTTTCTGTTTAGGTTATGTTTGAGCTCTAGACTGTGGAACTGTGACTACAATTTGTTATGATTTTTAAATGCATTTACGCATTTATGTAGATTTATTATATTCTGCTTCTAGTTGCTCTCACTGGTCCATCATATAATATTTAATTAATGGTGATAAAGATCCAAATGACCAGAATAGGATTTTACCCAGACGTTCCTCGACCACGCGATTTCCTGCTCCCCTTGAGTTGTTTTAGACCAGACAGGTTAGGTGTTTTTGTTTTACGAGTGCTTGCCTGGACCATTGACCTCAACAAATGACATATGGGCGACTGGGTAGAGCTGCAGCCTACCTCTAACAGTCTCCCTCATAAAGTAGTGCATATAAAATAAGAGCGCGTAAATTTTGCTGTCCAGAGGCGTGGAGGGGAGGCCATGTGTATTTGTGTCAACGCTGAACGTAATTACGAGGTGGTAAAGACGTGAGAAGTGCTAAATCAATGGTGCTAGCCAACAGGTTTGTAATGTAGCACTATGACTGAATGCCGAGAAGTAAAGCACACCAAAGAAGCACATAGGAGCGCAGTTCAGTTGTCTGGCTTCCAGTATAGCAGAGCATGCGCACCGTACATGTTCCTCATCAGTTATAATCGATTTATCACTTAGATAAATGTCTCTGTACTGCATATGTGTCTTTAAAATGGTTTTGCGCGCGCGTGAGTGAGTAGGCAAATAAAAGTGGTTGCGCATAGAAAACCTCATTTGCATAGCTATGCCGCCATGCGGTGAATTATTATTTGCGAAAGTAGGAAAGAAATTAATTAGTTATTTAAATTCAAATTAGGCATATAAATACAAGGTATTTGCTTAGAGAGTTTTCCCCTCGCTCTCACTGTTGTAATGCAGGTAGATCAAACAGTGTCCCCAAAAACTGTAGGTTTTGTGATCTCATAATATGATAATTACAAGTAGGCCTGGCGCGTGCGTGTATGTGCGCGCGCACGTGTCTGTGTGTATATGAAAGCGGGTTCTCTGTATGTTCAGCCCTCCGGCGTCGTAAAGTATACGAGCACGGGGATCCTGTGGTGGCAGAATAAACAAACACGCCGAGCTGCTCGCTCATCTGCATCCGAGTTTCATTTTCAATCTTGCCCCGATTAATTCGGCGGAGTTAATTTTGCGCTGCGCTGCGTTGCTCATAGCTGCTCGGCTGTAAGAGTCCCCGAGCTCTGCCTTCAGCGGCTCCCTCGCTACAGTACAACATGAAATAGTGGCCGAAACCAGCATCCATCTGGCAGCGTTAACGCAGCCTCACCTATCCTCAGCGCTGGAGAGAATGGCCACTGATGGCAGCAAAGCAGGATGTTCAGGGCTTTTCTTCTCCCCACACTAATCACATCGCACTCGCTTTTCTAATCCACACACGCGCTTTTATTTGTCCTAGTGTGGTTGCAGTTAATTATGGTGCTCAATGGTAGTTTGATTCATGATAAAAAGGATATTGCTAATTGCATCACATCCTGCCAACACGTTTTTTGTTATGGTGTAAATATCAATTAAACAGTTATATAATGACTTTATATAATTAAACTTTTTGGAAGTTGGGAAAGTTTTCAAGAGGAGTTTAAGGAGCAACATGACCTCACCGGCATTACTTGTTCTTTCTTCAACCAACCCATTCCCCTGCATTCCTGTAATCTAATTTATGTCTCCCAGATTCAAAGTACACGACTTTAGAGGTCAGACTCAACACATGCCTGAGTTCCCAGTGGAATTCCCGTAAGAAAATCCTGCAAAGTGGAAAGATTTATGGCTCCAAAGATGTAGGCCAAACTTCTCCAGGAGCTGTTTAACATGCAAGCCACCTAACAACACTCTCTTTCAGTCCTCCATGCCTTTTGAAGCAAGCACTGCACTTTCACACCAACAATCCCCTCCACCCAGGAGTCATAAAGTAGGCTGGAACGCTGGTCTAGACAGAAACCTTAAGTGTTCAGCTGTCCAAAACACACCAACTCTATTGGCAAGACTAGTGTACACCAGTGACACCTTCTGGTTAACCACGCACAGTTCCTTCACTTTACTTGTAGCATCAATTTACATATTTTATACAATCATAATTTACGAGCTAATATGATGACCATATAAGGTTTACCTCATTATTTTTACCCTTAAAATTTCTTGCCAATGATATTTTACAAAGAGGGCAAATCTCAGACTGGCAGTTAATCTACAAAGCGCTCAGTACAATGTATCCTTACCCCAAACTTCACCACAAAAGTAACTTTCAAAGGACATGTGTATGATTTATTAGTATGTAAGTGGCCACTTCTCGTTGTGTGTGTGTGTGTGTGTGTGTGTGTGTGTGTGTGTGTGAGAGAGAGAGAGAGAGAGAGAGAGAGATACTATTTTCTCTTCCCAAGTGGGTCATATCTTCACCAGCAGGAGAAAAATGGAAGCTCTAGCTGCCCTAGTACCCAGGGGGTCAATCTCCTACAAAATGTCCAAAGAAAAGGAAATAAAAAGGAAGGAAAAGCTAAGGAAAAGAGACAGGGGGCAAAGCATTAAGGCCTTGTGTGTGTCCACACCCTCCTCTTGCTCTTTCTCATTCCTTCTTACCCCACTTTCATTACTGCAATAGAGACCAAAGCACTATATAGACACATTGGGCATTCTGTTTACTAGCAGAATCAGTTGGGGGTGAGTCTGGGGTTCTGGGGTCATGCAGAAGGCAACGGTCATCTCCCGGTCAACTACAGTAGGTCATTATTCAGCCTAAGCCAATAGTCCAGAACTGCGTGGAGGCAGCCCCCTCCCGGTCTGCCTAATTATTATAAATGGGAGGCCACGTAAACAGCCATCATTACAGGCACTCAGCAGCATACACAATCCACTTTAAATGCCTATTAAGTTAAAGAGCCATCAGTAATCCCCAGCGTACTTTTACAACGGCAGCTAGTTTATTTGCTCATCCACAGTTTTGGTCATCATCTTGCACTATCAATAGTTGAATAGCCACAACTGAAATGGATCATAAAGATTAGGGGTTTTATCTTAAGAATGGATCTTTCTTTTAATTGTTACTTATCAGAGAATGTGTAAATTTTCACTTTTTAAAATATGGTAATTCTTTCTGTAATTGGAACTGAATATGCATTTGTTGCTGATTCACTGATCAGGATATTATTACATGACGGATGCGTTTAGAAACAAGGATGCTGCCGCAAGGTATTCATTCTGTTTGCTCTCACTTGCTCTAACTGTCAAATAATGCGGCGGTGTGTTCATGCTCTTTGTAATGACAGCTAGAGATGCTCAGCAGCCTGGGTGTGTGTACTGCTGATACACTCCAGTGCATGACAGCAAGAGAAAAAGGAGAGGGAGGGCTGGATGGAGGGGAGGGGGAGCAGCAAGGCCTGAGCGGCGGGTTCAGCAGCAGGGCAATGAGAGACTTCCTGCACTCCATCACTCCCAAGGCGTACCTCAGTCAGCTGGTGGCCTGCGGCACAGGCCTCATGTCTCATTCTTATTAGCATCTCTCCTGCCTCCACAGAAATATTGTGGGTATGTGTGTGTATGTGTTGCCGTGTGTAATACAAGCAAAATAGGTGAGAGGGAACTTAAAGTAAATAATTAAAACATGGGAAAGAAAGGACGCTTGAGAACTTGAGGTGACAAACATGGAATTTGGGGTGATATAGAAAATGGTAGAGAACAAATTAAAGAGAGGAAGAGAGACAGTGAAAGAAGAAAAGAAAGAGAGATGGATTAGATAGAAAAGAGATATAGAAAAATGGGATGCAGGGGTGGATATTAAGTTCGTATTTAGTTGCCTGGCTGCTGTGGTGTGTTACACACATGAACTACTCTTCACCTTGTCATATGCCATATGACATTTCTCTAGTTAAGCCGCTCCTTTTGAAGGCATCATTAGCTGCCAGTCTGTTCCCCGGCTGCCTGAGAGTGATGGACCCATTTGAATACCAGCGTTCGCCAGCCCCCTGAGTGAGAAATAAATGATATCAGCCACACGCTGCAGACTGCAGGTGTTGCCATAGCAACACCCACTCTCTGCTGCTCCCCGTGCCAACCCCACCCGTCTCCGAAAAGCAGTCACACAGAGGTCATCGGCAGTGCTACACTGTTTCATTCACTCATACCACCCTAAGTGGCATACACTGGCATTTTATAGCCTCTATGAGATGTGCCTACACACAGGTCAAAGTGGAACACACCTCTCCTAATCCATCACTAAGATGAGAGGATATGATGGATTTGTTCATAACCTCTTTAAACTTGAATCTGATAGTAAATAGCAATAGCATTACTAACAAATTCACATTCAGATGAGCCCATCATTCTGCATTCTGTTTCTCACTCAAAAACCCCTTAGTCTCAGATGTGTGCACAATTTCCAGCAGATGAAAATAAAATTGAAAAAAGAGAAGAGACAGAAATAAGCGATGAAAGAAGACTGGTGTGATTGAGAATAGATATCTGTCAAAGAAATACAGACAGTCTTAGGTTCACTCTGACATCAGTAGAGTAGTTGTGTAAATCGGTAATAGGTGGCAAAAAGCAACAATCATTAACATTCAGTATAATTTAGACCTATATTAAAATAGTATGGTCGATAATCAAAAATTTAAGAAGAGGTAAAATTAACTTTGATTCATGCCAAAAGGAAGAACAGCCCTGCAGCAGTACCTGGAGAGAGCGTGAGGTTTTTTTTGTGTTCTTTTCTCTCAACTCTGTTTGCCTCTCATTTTCACTCACATTCAATCAACTTTGGCTAGATGCTCTGAAACAAAACTCATGAGTTCACAGAAGTCTCATATGCAAAGGCAATGTGGATGCTGGTAGGCCCATTAGATTATTCCCCTGCTTGGAATTCATTCCTCCTGACATCATTAGAGTAGCTCGTCTGCATGGGCTGAAGACTACATTAGGCTTGCGGCGCTGTGTGTGAGGAGATGGTAATTAGTTCCCACTCTCCTCTGCGGGCGTTGGATGGATGACAAGCTCATCACATCTAAATGTACTGCGTATGCTTGTGGAATGCTAAAACACTATGAACACAGTCTCAGTCTCTCCAAATCACTCCATCTCCATGTTCTCCAGCCATCATATTGATAATACTGTGTCCATTTGTCAAAAGCCAGGACTGTGACTCTGTCCACTAGTTGCTCATAAGTGCCAAGCCCCTCACCTTGCTGGAGTCTTATTAATAACCAGAGGGAACACATCGCCTAGTTGAAGTAATGATCAGTTTCAAGCCAATAACTAATAAGGTGATAGGACTGCTTTGCGCAGATGTTGCCCAAAGAAGTTGTCAAAGCCATCAAACCATATTAAATGCTTATAATCCAATTCTAAAATCGCCATACCTGCCGTGCGTTAAATTTCTTATTGCTTTAATACCCTGATGTGAAATGCATAGTTCTGAATGATTGTTTGTCAAAGAAGCCATTCCCTCGACTGCTGTAGGGTTTTTTTTTTTTTCAAGAGAAAAAGGTGTTGCTACATACATCTTGAGTAAAATCCATATTAGACAAAGGCTGTTTGTAATGCTTAAATGAATGAATGAATGGTTGGTGTGTGTGTGTGTGTGCATGTGTGCGCTTTGTTGTCATGACTAGCTCAAGTAAGATGCGCATTTTTTAAGTCTCTGCAGCTTACTGTGCAAGTTGAACTGTGAAATATACATTTTGTAGAGTATGTTACTAATCTGCCCTGGTTTCCTTTTGGCACTTGTCATGTTACGTTTTTGAACCGGATATTAAAATTTGTGATATAAAATTGGCCTTTCTTTTTGTTCTTTTTCTTTTTTTCCTATCCAGGTTAAACAAAATGAAATCATCACCTAGAGATGCTGGAATTTAGCATTAATTTTTTTGTGTTAATCTGAAGGTACCTTTGGCACATTGCCAAAGGTACCTTGTCTGTGTGTAGTTTTTATTATCTGTGTGTAGTTTTCTCCCACCTCTTAAAAATATGCCAGTAGGTGACTCTGGCTAAGATAAATTGCCGCTGATGTGTGAGTGAGTGCATGGTGCCCTGGGATTGACTTGGGTACCATCCAGGGTGTATTCGTTCATCACACCCTGTTTCCAGGATAGACTCTAGATTTACCATGACCTTAACCAGGAAAAGCGGTTATTGAAAGTGAGTTATCTAGGTCAGTTTAAAATAAGTTTAAAATAAGTGACTTTTTTGGGCCAAAAATTGTGAAAAACCTTTTAAGATTTGATTCCCTATGTCCCTATGAACTTTGATGGGCTCGTTCCTGTTTTCTCTTATGGCTCAATGCTCTATGAAGTACATTAAAGATGTAATTTTTGCTCAACACTCATGTACTTAACAGAAGTATGAGATAAAATGTGAATGGATCTTTGACTTCTGGGTATTGTTTTTTTATAGCTAGCAAAGACAGAAAGCTGCAGATCGTTTTTATTGTGTGGAAAATACAGTATTTGCAATATCAGTACTAGCATTTTAAGATCACGTACAATAGAGGATTTAAGTACAAACATAGCATTATTCTAAACAGTAAACACATACCTAGAAATACAAATAAACAATTTATATTCTGTGCATTTATACCATATCTACCATTGATGCTTAACTTCAGTATTTTATAATTTATTTCATTATTAATTCTTAATATGTACCTCCAGATGTATAATGATGGTATGTAACCTTATATGGCTTCTGTATCTGTTTCTATTCTAGGAGTACAACATCTATGGCTGGTGGGTTGGTGAGCTGGATGGTGATATAGGAATTGTACCTAAAGACTTCTTGCACCCTGCGTATATTATTTAAGCTGTTAAAGTATATAAAGCCCCAATTCTTAGGCATGGACCCCGAACAGTCTTCAAACCTCCCCAGAATCACCACAGAAGTATCACTGATGCTTACTACAACCCACACAACAGAGGACACTATTTTACACAAGATAAGTGAAAAACAACATAGCTTGTGCAGGTAAATTAAAAGTTTTAAATGAGTGCAAAGTGAATATGATGGACAACATTCTCCCAAAAAAACAAAACCAGTAGGGATTAATGCTGAATTTTGTGTCTCCTTAAATAAACTGCTATAGTCAGAGATAAGTGTGTAAAAGTGCCGCAGTCAATTTAGCTTATAAACCTCTGTTGCATGATGTATTTACTTGAGAGTGTATTATAATTAGTACATAATTCCATATCCAGTATACCTGCACAATAAAAAGAAGGGAGGAGGGTAACTCATCCACCCCAAGGTTTGACATGTTCTACATACTGATGTGCTTAACTGCTCATAATCGTTGTAGTGAATGAGTTACTGAGCCTTCCTTTCAGCTTGAACAAGTCTTACCATTCTTCTCTGACCTCTCTCATCACCAGTGTTTTCATCTCAATGTTTTTTGTACCGTTGCACATGAAAACCCCAAACAATCAATTTTCTGAAATACTTTAACCATGTTATGTTCATTTACTGAGATCACATTTTTCCCCATTCTGATGTTTGATATGAACCTTAACTGAAGCTCCTGACCTGTATAGGCATTAGGTTATGGAAGCAGTACAAACTGTATGACAATTGCACAAATGAGGTGTATGTGTGTTCCTAATAAAGCGATCAGTGAGTTCATATCAACTGAGAAAATATTATAATATATATAAAAATAAAATTCCATCCAAGTTCTTTTAACAGCATCTTAACGCCACACCTAATGTTGGTAGTATATATGCCATCTACTGGGCACAACCTGAATTGCTCCTGCCTGTTCTGTGCAACAGAATATGACCACATCTAGGATTAAATAAAAACTTGGCTCCTATGTATTAACTGAAAACAAACAAACTAAAAAAAAAACGAAAAAAAAAAAAAACTAATCCCATTAATATGGATCTAACTGTTGATATTTCTCCCTTAGGTTGAGAACTGTGAAGTCATTAATTCAACACATTGGAAAAAAAAAAAAAGACATTTTATTCAGCAAAACACATCTCTTAAAACTGGACAAAAATAAGAGCCATATGAAGCTTTGGGAATTTTGTGGTTCAATGAGGAAGAAAAATAAGGTAAAATATATCTGTGTTGCAGCATCATGAGATAAGGTCCAACTCAATTAATGTAAAATGATGCACAATTACAGCTGTTCACCTTGGACTACATTTATATATTAGATGAACAGAGTGAAATAAGTAAAATACAGCATTGATAAGAACTTCAAAAATTTGCAACAAAGACGAGCCTTTTTGGGGCTTAAATCCACATCAGTCACTAAACTGAATCTAAAAACATGTCAAATGCCTTAGAACCACCAAAACTTTGCTACTTTTGGTTTTGTGAAAGATAAAAGAAACCCCAACGTTAAGATATTTGTTTAATTAAATAAGAAACAAATGAGACAATTTCCTCATGATGCACATTCAGACTCTCCATACATTAACACTGTCCACTAGGAAATTGATGGGGATTTTTTTTTCCAAAGGGCTTAAAATAATGATCATATAACACAGTTCCGTTAACAGCCTGATGGACCTGGCTTGTCTTGGCCTGGTTTTAACGGGTTCATAACTAGTTGGAACCTTTTGGACTGGTTCTGATGCAGTCCCATTGACTCCAAAAAAAAAAAAAAAAAGGTTTGGAAGACCAGAAGACTACCCTTCTTAGTAGAGAGCATCTGTATTGCTGCTTCGCGGTCGTTTTATCTTCTCAATGTTTTTCAGGATCATATCATGCAAAGTTACCTGTGAAACAAGTTCAAACTGCTCACTGGCACAGCACCACAAAACCACATCTCGAGCATACAAAACATATGCAAATAAGGAAATGAGGGATAAGGAAATGCAGTCTATATTTGACAACTTACATATTGATTTCTCAGTTCTGAAACTATGATTTTGAGACTTATGTACTCCTTCTCGTCAATCTCTGTTACTGTGCGCCTATAATCCTCCTGTAAAAAAAAAAAAAAAAAAAATCAGATTAAAACAACCAAAACAAACTTCCTGCTTACTGGTGATGAAACTTTTGTTCTCATGTTAAGAGACATCAGCAATAGATTCTAGATGCTAATGCCACATCTAGATGTCTCTCTAAACGTTTATTACGTCCCCTAGATGTAAGCACTATTTTGGCAACATTGTTACTGTTTAATTTCAAAGCAGCAAAAAGTGTGCCCTTGTCCAATTACTTACACACTGCTATAATAAATAAATTATAAAACATACACACACACACACACACACACACACACACAGAGAGAGAAAA
>JAFFST010044771.1:166031-184249 GCA_022414735.1 Noturus placidus | reverse complement strand
GGACGGCCAGGTCTTGGTAGATTTGCAGTGGTCTGATACTCCTTCCATTTCAATATTATCGCTTGCACATTGCTCCTTGGGATGTTTAAAGCTTGGGAAATCTTTCTGTATCCAAATCCGGCTTTAAACTTCTTCACAACAGTCTCTCGGACCGGCCTAGTGTGTTCCTTGTTCTTCATGATGCTCTCTGTGCTTTAAACGGACCTCTGAGACTATCACAGAGCAGGTGCATTTATAGAGACTTGATTACACACAGGTGGATTCTATTTATCAACATTTGACATTTAGGTCAACATTGGATCATTCAGAGATCCTCACTGAACTTCCGGAGAGTTTGCTGCACTGAAAGTAAAGGGGCTGAATAATTTTGCTCGCCCAATTTTTCAGTTTTTTATTTGTTGAAAAAGTTTGAAATATCCAATAAATTTCGTTCCACTTCATGATTGTGTCCCACCTTTTGTTGATTCTTCACAAAAAATTACAGTTTTATATCTTTATGTTTGAGGTCTGAAATGTGGCAAAAGGTCAAACAGTTCAAGGGGGCCAAATACTTTTGCAAGGCACTGTAATTCCTGCACATACCACAATCTATACTTTGTTATGATTAATAATACAGTAGTTTCATTTCTAGAACTGAATTACATTATAGGTAATTTTCCATTGTAGTACTGCTGAGCTACTCCATCGTGCATAACAGGACAATAAAAAAATTTCATTATACCTGGATTGAAACACCAAAATTGTTACCATCTTCTATTCTTGGAATCAACAACTGCACCCACATCTTGACCTAAAACATACACAAATAACATACAAATAGAATTACACAAGATGTTCTTTTCCATCAACCTGTTATAATGATGTCTGCTGATAATGAGAACATGGACCTACAGTGTTACATTTCTCTATGAGGGTTCTGATCTCAGGCTTAACCCTCTCGATCAGGTCCACCAACTTGCCGTTGCTTTTCATCATTCCACCAGGCATTATATACACCTTGGTCCCACCAACTACATATGAGAAAACGAGAGTGCATGACTTCCAAGAGAATTTTACAAAAAACCCATTAAGCTTATGCACTGCAGAACTCACCTTTGTCATCTCCTGTACCATCTTCAAGCTTTCTCTTCTTGGCATTTTGCTGTTAATGAAACAATGACTGGTTAATTGCTGTCTATACAAGTTAACAGATATACCAAACACCAAGTGCTTAGTGTTAACATTAAATGTTAAAAAAAAAAAAAAGAAAAATGAATGAAATAATAGATAAACCAAATCACTTACTCCCTCAAGTCCATCATGGATGTTTGAAAGAAGAATTGGGTCTGGTACAGCCAAGTTGATCTCAGAATGGATTTCTTTCAGTTCACGGATATTTATTACAGGGTCCTGAAAATAAATGATTATTTTTAATGTAATTAAACCATGATCTATAGAATTAATCAAGTTTTATTTGGAAATAAATAATCTCTTGCCTTCAGAAACTGGTCCAATTCTAATAATTTCTTAGGGAAGAAATTTGCCACCAGGTCTTCTGCCTAAATTTAGAAACAATTACGCGTCAGAAGCAACAAAAATAAAATTTTCCTTGTTATTCCTAAGCTGTGCAACTTACCTCTGATGTGATTCGTTCCCTGAAAACGTCAACCTATAGTGGAAACACAAAACGTTAACTACAAGTTGATCAAATTAAACATAATGGCGGTTAAACTGACAACTGGTTAAAATCAGTTTGTGTTTTGTCTGAACTGGAAGGTTTTACCTGCTTGGTGGTTTAATACGGAGAGAAAGAGCTCAGAGTATCTAGTGTTATTTGACCGATTACCAAACAACTGTACGACTGGTTAGATAAATCGCAGACAAGAGAGCGAGTAACGGTACGACTTCGTAAAGCAACGCGGCTAGCCGGCTAATGAACAACAGATGGGCAGTGCATTCTACTGTTTCATTCATAATAGAAATACTCACACATTCACTCGCGTGTGCGACAAGACTCACTGGTCTTGTCCGACCAAACGGCAATCGAGAAAAATCCTTTGTAATTGATGAATTATCGGTGATGGCGGGCGGGAAATTGAGCTAATTAGCCTTAGCTCTCTGGATGTATGACACGCTCACTGGCTTTCCCAGCTACAATTTGCTAGCCTGCTAACAATCGATAATATCTATCTTAATGATTCCACCTAAGATATATTAACAATTAAACCTGTCCATCTTACCTTTGACTTGATTTCATTGTCCACCTTTAAAAGTGAAGACATTTTTTTTTTTTTTTGCAATCAATAACTTAGAAAAGCTACAGATTGTCTTAACAGCATTAACTAACCGTGTGGCTTACTGCTGACTGTCAGCCACAAGGTAACGCACGCGCAGGAAGATGACGTTGAAAATAAGCGACGCGATGACGAGGCACATTCTACGCATGCGCAGATTAATGTCTTTCGCATTAAGTAGAATTTCACGTAATGACAATGCCAGATACATGTACTAATGAAATGTACACGACGTTATAACGTTATTTTAAAATGTAACGTCCTCCCCCTTATCGTTCACTTTCGCATATAATAAACCAAAAGAAAAGCGTAAGGCAGGAATGACATGTTTCCTGTTACGTGTGCACGGGGGAGTGTACATGTTAAACGATGTAAACAACAAGAGAGCGACTAGACGGAAAGGGCCGAATATAATGTTGGCTTTACCATGTTCAATTAAATAGTTGGAATCACAAATTGGATATCTTGTGTAATTCTGACTAACCATCATGAATCACCCAGTTACCGTCAAAGTGAATTTCCGTGGAAGCGTGAAGAAGTTTCCCGTTGTGGACACAGACAAAGCGCAGTGGGAGACAGTAGAGGCCTGGGTAAGCTACTCTCAAAAACGCACTGTTTGTGCTCGACTACGTTTCTGAGACCGTATCCGAAAGCGTCTACTACCGTCCTACATAGTATATTAGAATAATGTGCCCGCATAGATGGCGAAGTATTTTGACGGACTATTTAGTACTTTAGTATACAGGTTTGGATACCGTCACTGTCTCAGAAGGCCAAGACCGAGGCCTACATAAACAGAACAGTGTTCGCCTGCTAACGTTGCGTGAAAACATAGCTAAAATGTCAGGTGTTCAATTTATAATGTAAAGTAAGAATTAATTTGTTTTCCGCATGAAGGCGCCTGTGTTATTAGTGTCATCTGGTCTGAGTCACACTGGTCTGATGACTACATAAGCGTGAATCACAGTCACTTGGATTGTTCTCTCACTAGCTTTTAGTCTAAATGTTACGCGTTTCTATAATACTACTACTATAATAATATACTAGTATAATTTCTGTTTATGGCGTCTTTCCAAAGTTCAAGGTCGTTTAAGTGGTGCTGGTTGTTTACTTACTTTGGCTCACCCTCACAATTCTTTCTTATTACCCTTAGATTAAAACTACTTTCGGCTTATGTCATTTTCAAGCAAAATATTTTGACGAGGACAATGAAGAGGTAAGCATTAGTCTGGGTGTTTCAGTCACGTTTACGATCCACACGAATTATGATCAAGTTGATAGTAATATAATTCAGTTATATAATATGAAGCAGTTACTATGGCATTGGAATGTATCGTCTCTTAATATTCTTGTACACTTAATTTTACAGATATCCATAAACAGCCAAGGTATGTGATTATATCTGGTCTGTATGTTTTTCCGGGATCACTGTAAATATTCAATATGCTAAGAAAGATTTACGCTAACACCTTTGCCATGTTTTTCATCAGATGAGTATGCAGAAGCTTTGAAGGTAAAACCATGTTTCATCTTGTCGCATTTCCTTTCTTAAATATCAAAGGGATCAGTTTAGATCATTGTAGATCATTGAAGCTGCGGTTTGATGCATTTTTCTGTGTCAAATAAATGTTATTAAATTAAAGTTATGTTCAATTTAGAGTGCTTTCAAGCAAGCCAACCAGCTACACATGAATGTGTATAAAATGAAAGGCCAGGCTGAGGGTGGACCTGTTAAAGAACTCAGAATTGATCCCAGACCAGCACCACCATATCGTGCCAGAGTGAAAATGGCAGATAAGGAGACACAGGTAACCCCTGACCGGGACTCGGTAAGAACTTGTGATTTCTACTGAAAACGAGCTCATATATAAATGAAGAAAATTAATGTGGAACAGCTTCTCTATTTTTAACTTCTATTAACCCATCTTGTCCTATTTTTTTCTTTCTAATCTTCACGTTATCCTAATACATAATCTGTAATTATTCTATAATGTACTGTGATTTTATTATTGTTGGTTTGTTGATTGATCATGGCTGCCCTATTGTAAGGCCTAATTTGACAATTCCAATTGTTTTTAAATACACTGATAGTGGTTATTTTTATTTGTAGGTGGTTGTGAAGGAAAATAAAGTGAATAAAGTTGAAGAGGAGCCTGTCCCTGCATGGTTCAAATCTTACATGGACAGAGTACGAACACTTTATTTAATATATGTCTTTTCATGTGGATATGATGTCATTATCCAAAATCTATGGAATGATGTATCTTCCCTTGCATTCCCTTACATAATGTTGATGATGTTAAATTTTATTTCCCCCTGTTTTTCCAGTTCAAAGATCAGGTAGTGAGGGAGGTTGTAGACAAGATGTGTAGTGAATTTTCTGGTCAGTGCTGTACACACAGAGCCTCTGATACCCCAGAAGAGCCCAGAACCTCTGGGACTCAGATGACTGTAGTCAGTTCCACAACACCGAGGACCTCGATACCTAACTGCAGCAGCTGCAAGGGACCAGCCACTGGAGGAGGATACCATTGCAGGTGCGAGAGTGTATTAAGCCTTCTCTCAATTTTTTTTTGTCAAAGTCAGGACTGTGTTTCTTGTCATTTACTTTGAGTAGAATAAAAGACCAGTTTTTATTCATTTGTTCAGTGTGTGTCCCTCTTGCATCTTGTGCGAGCCGTGCAGTCACAAACATGACCCCAGTCACAACTTGAAGAGAACGAGGACCCCCTTGTCTGTCCCAGAAAGGGGAGTAACTCCAGAGCCCAGGCAAGTTTAGTTAAACTGCTCAAATAGCTAATTACTTAACAAGATAGTGATTTCCTTTAGTTCTGTCAGGGTTTATTAATAAAAAAAAAAAAAACCCAGAATATATTGTGAATGTATATCCTTACAGTCCACATGTGAGTATTGATATGAACTATGATTGATTTTGGCTGATGACGTTTGTGCTTTGTTCTCTCAGGTTCTTGCGGCGTGGAGACAGGACTGTCCGCAAGGCTGAGCGCCAGCGTCTGAAAGCTGAGCGGAGGCAGCTGAAGGCCGAAGTGAAGGAGATTAAGAAGAAGCTGCGGTTGGAGAAGAGAGGCCTGCTGTGGAGTGGAGCCACCAATGGCACTAGCAGCTCAGGTCTTGGCCCTGCTCCTGCCCCTACTCCTGGTGCAGCTGCAGCCCCAGGCCCAGAGCCTCAGGCCTCCAGTCCAGAGTAAGGGCCATAGTGAGAGGGCTCAGGGCTGGGTGATCTACCTCCCCAGCCTAGAACAGTCTTTATCAAGATTATCTCATTGTCTGTTATAGTTGCGTTTATCGCTGGCAAGTGGATGGAACTACCTCAAATGCACCCGCTGCCTTTATTGTATTGCATCATTTTTTTAGGGAAAAAAAACTTTTTTGCTTTGAGCTTCAAGAAAAAGACAGAAACTGAGTCAAAGCTGTACTCACAATGCTCTGTACACTCAAACCAGGGGTCCCAAGGTCTCCTGCTCCACCTTGGTGCCCACAATGACAGCCTTGTTTCTGGATGAGAATCTACCAGACGGAACATGTCTGGAGCCTGGCACCAAGTTCATCAAGTACTGGAAGATGAGGAACACTGGCAACATCGGCTGGACTTCTGACACAAAGGTATTACAACAGTGGAGTATGTACATTCAGTAAAATAATAACCATGCATTTTTCATATTGTAGCCAAAGAGTGGTGCAAATCACCACTCGTTCATGTATGAGTTTTGTTTGTGTTGCCTTGCTTGCATGTGGGCCATGTGTATTTGTCTCAATAGCTGAAGTTCATGTGGGGAAACCTCGCCTTGGAGTCACAGGAGCAGAAGGAGGTGGCGGTGCCCTTCCTCAAGCCAGGCCAGGTTGGTATGGTGAGTGTGGCATTTGTGGCACCCATGGTAGAGGGCACCTACACCTCCCACTGGCGCCTGGCACACTGCGGGGTGCAGTTTGGCCCTCGAGTGTGGTGCAGCATCGTAGTAGTCCCCATCTCAGGCCAGAAACTCAACTCTCACTCCAGCAAAGCATTTGTGAGTACTGTATCGCTTTCTGATTAACTTAATAAAACATTACAGTGGGATCGAAAAGTCTGAGACTACTAGTGAAAATGCTTCTATTATGAATTCTTTTCTAATTTAATATGAAACATTATGTGCCCTTTTAGATCAAATTCATCAGTGTCCTCTGAACACAATCTTCAATAGAAGAGATTGGGCATGAGGAAAATTAGACTTTTTGTACAAAGCAGTTAACATTTTCAAGATCACAAATTTGCTTACATTTAAATAGGGACCCAGAAATAGTGCAAAATCTTAAATATTCAGATATTGAACATTTTATTTCTTTGGTTTAAATATTTCTCAATTCTAAAACTCTCTTTATTTCCAATTTTAAATTAGGGGGGGACGACCCAGATTTTCAGTGTGGTCACATACTTTTGGACCCCACTGTATGATGACCCTGTAATGACTTATCTTCCTGAATATTCTTTCAAGTTGAAGTAATTTACTAATTGAATAGACAATATCTTTATTATTGTATTATACTACTATATATTTAATCAGCAGGAGGTAACAGAAGGCAAGTGCACTTAAGGTCTTGTCAAACTACTAGCAGCAGATGTTTGTTTTAAGATTATAGAATTGTTCTTGTTTTTAGAAATCCACAAGGAATAATTGTGTCCTTGACTTGTTGGTAACTTGAAATAGTTTTATCCAAAAATGTTGTCAATGTACGTGATTAGGTCATTATTGTTAAGTCTTTCATTTTGCTATACAGATGAATAAACACAGTGTTCTTGGAATGGATGGGATGTGCTGGACTGGCTCAAGAGATGACACTCGGGGGTCCTCCAGCAGCAAGAGAGAGTACTACATTCCCTCTGTGGACCTGCTCACTGCACAGGTATGTGATCACGAATAAAGCCATTTACTGTCATTGTAATGTATGGCTGTAATGAATAGTTTTTCTTTTATTAAAGGATTTGCTCTCCTTTGAGTTGCTGGATATAAATATTGTCCAAGAGTTGGAGAAGGTCCCAACTAACACTCCAGCTGGTATGTTTTACATTATTATCATTTCACTGTGGGGTAAAATGGTGGCTATGACTGCAGCGGTTTTTTAAAATAATAATAATAATAATAATAATAATAATAATAATTATTATTATTATTACATTTTTGTTTCATTTTGCTTATATAGATATGACTCCATGCATGTCCCCAGTGCCACATTACGGACCTACATTTAGCAAGCATGGATTTGGCTTAGTAAAAGAGAATGCAGAACACACGGGCATGAAAAAACTCCAAGGTAAGAATGGCACAGTATTAAAAAGTGACTCTGGAAAGTAAAGGGAAGGTAAATTTGTTTTCTGGTGGCTTTGTTTTAGTCCACAAGAGGTCATCATTCAACATATGCAAGGTTCAACATAGCCTTGGAATTATAATGTTCTATCTCACGATTCTAAGATATTAAGATAAAGTGCCAGGTTTCAACCCTCAATAAGGTGAATAAAGTGATACAAATGATATATTTAGATATTCTTTATACTTACAAGCAATATTTTGGTGTGACACCTCTCACGTATGTTTGCTATCATGTAAATAATAAGCATTACTAGTAAACAGTAACTTATAATAACTCACTTATGGAGGAAAAATGTCTAATAGAATGTTATAATACGAGGTCTTAATACTATTCTGTGCCTTCACATAAGTTTAATGCTAAACATTAAACAGGACACATTCTTGTGGGCTTGTTAGTTGTGCAGCCTCAGAGACACTCTGAGAATGTGGATCTTCATGTTCATGATGAAGGTGATGATGACATCAGTGGGACTCAGTTTGTCTGTGAGACTGTGATAAGGTCCCTCACGCTGGAGGAAGAGCCTGAGCACAAACCACGACGGGTTCGAGCCAACCACAGCAGGCCTGAGCGTAAGGGCACCTGTGCATGTTATATTCCATTACAAAAAAAGATGATTCTCTTCCTCCCTAATATCTGCTCAGTAGCTAAAATCGAAAAACATCTGTCTGTCTGCCTTTTTTGCAGATCATGACCCCACCCCGTTTAAAGAGAGGTCCTTGATTGAGAAGATTGACAGGCCCCTCCTGCCAATCATTATGAGGCCAGAAGCTCCACCCCCAGCCCAACCACCCATTATACTCGAACAGCCTGATATCCTAGGTGAAAAGCTATTTCATTCCACAGTGGGGGAAAAAAAACATTTAATTTTTTTTCTGAAATAAATAAAATGAATGACTAACTGTAAAAATTCAGAGCCACTCATTCTTCTTTTTAGTGATTATGTTGCATTATGTATTTAATTGATGTACTCTTTATAAATATGCAGTTTTTTCAGAAATGTTGATTGGCTCAAGTGAGAACCTCTACACTGACCCTGCTGCTCTGGAGGAGGAGGAAGTGAAGAAGGAGGATCAGGATAAAGAGGAAGAGGCTGGAGAGTGGGATGAGGTGAGCAGTCAGGCGTCCTCAGCCTCATCAGAAGAATACCTTGTTGTCTTGCCTGACTGCTTTGATACCACCAAACCCCTGGGAGATTCTCTGTACAGCTCAGCTGTGTCCCAGGCGGGAAATGCCTTTAGCGCAGAGCCTGAGAGAGCACAGGACCAGACCACTGCAGAGAGGGAGACAGTGGAACCAACAACCTTTATGCAAAACAGTGTAAACAGGTTGCTATGCACCTCTCAGATATTGAATACTCCTCCGCTCATTCCTGAAATGGCACCTACACCTGTCTCCCTGTCACCATCCCCTGTTCTCCACACACAGAGGTCAGAACCCTGTGCACCATAAACTTTTCATTAATTTACATCAAATGTAAGTATGTGAATACTGATTTCTGTATTTGTATTATTATTAGGTCAATACAACCTTTTGTGACTGAGATTGGAACACGGGAATCCGAGCAGAACAAATCATGTCCAGCAGAGAACAAAGCAAATGGTCAGTTGACAGAAGCACATGCAGTGACACCTGTAAATAATTCAAGTGCTTGACAGTGACCTCTGCTGTCAACTGTGTCTTTTCTGAAAATGGAACCTGTGGCAGCGGGGGCCTGGTCGAGTTTTAGCTGCGGACAGAGATGAGGCAGGTTGAACTGGTGCGATGATTCTCACCTTTATCATGTTACCACCAGTCTGCTTATTTGTGTATCTTAGTGCTTTCAGTGACCCTCAAAACTAGTGAGAGAGAGCGAGAATGCGAACTCAAATACTTTGTATTTATCTCGCTTGCTGGTCATGGGACTCACTGAAAGCGCAAAGAGACAAATGGGTATACTAGTGATCACAAGAAATAGGTGAGAATCATCATGTGTTACCTGCCGGTTTAACCCGCTCCCGTCTGTCTGCAGCTGACGCTTGACCATGCCCCGCTGCCACAGAACCATTGCTATATCTGTTTCAAATGATAGCATTTTCTAACATATCATATTAAATCAAAGTTCTAAATATGAAATTTAAGCAGATTTTTTCTAGAGGAATGTAGACACTCATTAGGCACTGGAACACTTCCTTTGAGTGAAATGGTGATTATGTGGAAAAATGTAACATTTTTGTAACCTCTATTTGCAAAAAACCTTGATGTTTTCATTTGTCTCAGGATTAGGATCAACACATCTGGAGGCCCCTGCCAGTGCCTTTGAGACATGCAGCTCTCAGGATCCAAGGTAAATTCTTCACCACTTAAAGCTACACTGTGTATTTCTGTTGGAGGTTAAGAATTTGCTAACCAAAGATTATAGTTCTCCTTCACCATGCTGAGAGGTCATTTTTGAGAGCTATATATTCATAATTAAATTGTTTTTCATGTATTTTTCTGAAAAATAACTGCTTGAGTTCAAAGAGTTTACTTTTAGGGTTATCTTAATTTGAATTGTTTTCAGGTGTATTTGTTAGTTGATTTTTTTCTTCAGCAAAATGTAAGGAATACACAAAACTGAAAAGCTTTAATTCAACTTTGCATAACTGTGGCCTTTTGCATGTAGAGCCACATACAGAAAGGGCCAGTATGGGTACATGCACTTCAATAAAAAAAATGAACCTTGATCCTATTTTGTCGTCTGCAACACGACTCATCTCAAGAGTTCTCGATTGGATACAGTAGTCAGTTCTCAAGCTGAATTTTTCAAACTATGAATAATATTCTTTAGCGAGGAATTAATTTTGCTTGCAGTGCTTTTAAATACAGGTGTGTATACATTTGTAAGTAAACGTCTAGTGCATCGGTCCCCGACCTTTTTTGCGCCATGGACCGGTTTAATATCAGACAATATTTTCACGGACCGGCCTTTAAGGTGTGGCGGATAAGTACAACAAAATAAAATGATACGACTGGCATAAAAACTGGGGTATTTTTTAAATATAATAATAAAGGTAAATCCAATGTGAAATCACAACATTATTAGCTTTTCCCCTTCGCAAAGAAACTTTTCAGAGACGTTTGGTTTATTATTAGCAGCAACGTATCACGTGACCAAGAGAAGCCTTGATATGCGTCAAGAGAGAATCCAGTCATTTTTCAAAATAAAACATCGTTCAGACTCAGATAATAAATAAAACGGAAATAATGTAAATTATTTATTCTTTCTGTGTGGCCCGGTACCAAATGCATCTAAATAGCTGAAATAGTTTTGAATCCAGTCCTGAGCTTGGATTAGTTTCAATGATTGACAACATACCCATGCGTGTCACTAAGGTTTAAAAAAAAGGCAGTAAAAAGGAAGTAGCTCTAGAGTTTAGACCCATGCTCTTCCTGCAGGTTGTGCAAACACAATTTCATTTCCTTTGTGCCCACAAGCTAGTGTTCTTTATTATTTTTTTTATTTGAAAGGGTGTGTTTTAATGCCCACTTCTCCTTGCGAATGAATGTTGTTTTTGCTTGCAGGCTGCATCATGGTGGCCTCACTGAAGGGCTGGTGAAGGGGGCTCTCTCAGTGGCAGCATCTGCGTACAAAGCTCTGTTCACAGGTCAGAGCAACTCCACACAGGTACTTACAGCAATTTGATACCTACCTGCTACTGTTTTCATTTTATTTTTTAACTCTTACTGCAAATGTCCACAACTAAGCAATGAAATTTCACAAATGAAAAAATAATTCATGCCTTTATATTAAATAATTAATGCCTTCAAAGCAGAATTCAGTAGTTCCCAAGAATTTGTCTCTCTTAGCTTCCTGTAGTTGAAGATATGTTTTGCCCATACAAGGTCTGTGTACAGTCTGTACCATTCTCGAGAATGACCTTTGGCATGTTTTTCCCCTTCAGCGGCCAAGTGCAGACCCAGCATCTAAAGAAGCCTCGTTGATAGCTGTGCTACAAGAAATGGGATTCAGTAACAAGCTGCTAAACCAAAAGCTGCTGAGGAAGCATCAGTACAATCTACTGGATGTGGTCAATGAGCTGGTGCAAATGACCGACAATGACTGGTACACAACAAGGCATTGAAGATGGTGGAATTGGAACCTCGATAGGAGTGATCTAAGAGGGCGCTGTAATATATGCTCAAGTTGAGATGTGATTCTTTTTTAAGTCAGGGGTATGTGATTTAGTGTAAGACTGCTTTAATACAACAGTGTTGCCACACAGAACTATTATTCAGTTGTATAGTTTTCAATTGTGTTTTTAGCGCATAATGAATGGAAAATCTAAGAAATTGCTCTAATTGTCTGATTTATCTATATTTCTTCAAGCAGAGTAGTGTTCTAACACATTAGAAACATTAATGTGATTAGTGACTATTAATAATATGCAGAGACTAGTGAGAGCGATTGCCTTGAGATTGTCATGTGGTTGGTAATGCTTTTACAAAGTCTTCACATTTGCCAATCAGATGTTGGATGTGTAACAGCACGTGCAGTATCTTATGTGCTTTGTCACCATGACCTCTATGATCTCATTTTGAGTAACACTAATTGCTGTAATGTTTAACCATATGACACTAAGGTGGTGGTTTTCCAACACACATAAAATGTGCAATGACTTGTTGAATCATGCTTAACATAGCCAGTGATTGGTTGAACTTTTGCTAGACAACGTGTGTTGGTTGTCCTCTGTGTAATAACAATGTGATCATGGAACTAATGGCTTAAGTTAATGTGGTTCTTGGTGTCCAGGAAATAAAACATTCCATATTAGTTTACGGTTGGAATTACTTGCTTTCGTGTTTGTGCACGGTGGTTTTGTTTATAAATGACAATATTTCAAACTGTCATCTAATGCAATCTAAAGAAAATTATGCTGCTTTTTTGGTCTCACCACAAAATAAACATTTAGTATTGTTTTTAGACATATAAACATGTTATTATTAGTATTTGATGTTCATGTTAAACACATAATCTTCTGTGAGGGGATTATGCTGTAGTGAGATGAAAGTTTTGAAAAATGTCTTTTTCCCATTCAGTCAGCTTCCATTTTTTGAAATATAGGAACTCTTGTCATCCACTTTTTCAACCACTTTACCCAAAAAAAATGTAAGGGAGAAGAAAACTGAAGTGAAAACTTTTTCTAGTTTTCTACTGCTGATTGAAGTCTGTTTGTTCAATGTTTCATTGATCAAATACAGTTGCAGAAAATAGTGTTTATCATAAAACATGCTTTTTCTGTTTTATGCCTCTGTCCTCCTATGAATTATGATATATACACGCATATACTATATACAGACGGGTGACAAAGGAAAACCCCTGGACAAATGCATCGAGAAACATAAAACTTTGTGTGCTTCTATTTTAGACATGATACCATTAAGCACTTAACATACCTACCATGCAGTGGGGCATGTACAAAAATTCTGAGCAAGCCCAGTTGACTTCTATTTGAGATCGAGAAAGCAAGAGGAAAAGTACCAAGTGAATTTGAAAAAGAGTTAATTAAGGACCGTTAACTAACATAGGCATTTAGATATTTTGTGTATTGCAGTCAAAAGTATGACTGATCCTCCTGCTTTAGTATGATATGTAAGGAAAAGCACAACAGGAACTGTTCTTCAGGTGACTGAATGTAAATTCGGGATGTGATGAAACTTTCATAGGGATGCACCGATGTATAAAGGCAATTATTCACGCTATGGGCCATCAGCAAATAATTTAAAAACGTCTGATAATCAGGCCCGATTACAGTATCTCACAAAAGTGAGTACACCCCTCACATTTTTGTAAATATTTGATTATATCTTTTCATGTGAGAACACTAAAGAAATGATACTTTGCTACAATGTAAAGTAGTGAGTGTACAGCTTGTGTAACAGTGTAAATTTACTGTCCCCTAAAAATAACTCAACACACAGCCATTAATGTCTAAACCACTGGCAACAAAAGTGAGTACACCCCTAAGTGAAAATGTCCAAATTGGGCCCAATTAGCCATTTTCCTTCTCCGGTGTCATGTGAGTTGTTAGTGTTACAAGGTCTCAGGTGTGAATGGGGAGCAGGTGTGTTAAATTTGGTGTCATGGCACCTCATGGCAAAGAACTCTGAGGATCTGAAAAAAAGAATTGTTGCTCAAGAATTGGTGGCCAAGACCATACAGCGGTTTAACAGGACAGGTTCCACTCAGAACAGGCCTCGCCATGGTAGACCAAAGAAGTTGAGTGCATGTGCTCAGCATCATATCCAGCGGTTGTCTTTGGGAAATAGACGTACGAGTGCTTCCAGCATTGCTGCAGAGGTTGAAGGGTTGGTGGGTCAGCCTGTCAGTGCTCAGACCATACGCTGCACACTGCATCAAATTGCATGGCTGTCGTCCCAGAAGGAAGCCTCTTCCAAGGATGATGCACAAGAAAGTCCGCAAATAGTATGAATTACTGGAACCATGTCCTGTGGTGTGATGAGACCAAGATAAACTTAATTGGTTCAAATGGTGTCAAGCGTGTGGTGGCAACCAGGGGAGGAGTATAAAGACAAGTGTGTCTTGGCTACAGTCAAGCATGGTGGTGGGAGTGTCATGTCTGGGACTTCATGAGTACTGCCGGCACTGGGGAACTACAGTTCATCTGTGTGGCATCCTCAAATGGAAGGTGGAGGAGCACAAGATCTATAACATCCACCAGCTCCGTAATGTCATCATGGACGAGTGGAAGAGGACTCCAGTGGCAACCTGTGAAGCTCTGGTGAACTCCATGCCCAAGAGAGTTAAAGCAGTGCTGGAAAATAATGGTGGCCACACAAAATATTGACACTTTGGGCCCAATTTGGACATTTTCACTTAGGGGTGTACTCACTTTTGTTGCCAGCGGTTTAGACATTAATGTCTGTGTGTTGAGTTATTTTGAGAGGACAGTAAATTTACACTGTTACACAAGCTGTACACTCACTACTTTACATTGTAGCAAAGTGTCATTTCTTCAGTGTTGTCACTTTAAAAGATATAATCAAATATTTACAGAAATGTGAAGGGTGTACTCACTTTTGTGAGATATTGTATATCCTGTCAATCAAAAGATGATGTCTCTTGAGTGGAATGATGACTGCAGCTTGTAACCTCTGTAATCTCTGCACTGCTAAAATTTTACACCGGAAGTAAGCAGCGGTGAAGCGGGAATTTCAGCATCGTGTCTAATTGTATAAAAACATTTTTTTCAATTTCCCCCGTGCTGCCCGCTTGTCCTCACGCTGAATTAAAGGGCCATTACACCATTGAACGATTCGAATGAACATGAGTTGACAAAAGGTATATATTGCTCAGATAAATATATTTGTAGAGTAGTATATTTCATATCCAGTTAATGTTAATATGTTAAAAAGTTTATATTATATATTACCAGTTTGATGTGAGTAGAAATTATAAAGTAGAAATGCTTTTGTTTGTGGAGAGTGAATGTGAGACTAACAGGAAGTTTTTTAGAATTCAGTGAATGTTGATATGAATTAATACCATTCAACAAGTTAAGCAATCTTACTTTAATCTTCATAATATAGATCATGTGTTAATGTTAATTTGAGTAATGTGTTTTCTGTTTATGAGACCAGTTACTGTGAAACAACTTGTTGAAATGGAAAGAATAAAGTTTTTATTTGCATTTCTTTCAGAAATCTTTCAAATTAATTATTATTAATTCATAAGAAGGCATAAAAGGCAGAACTATTGTATCAGTTATCGGTATCGGCCAATATCACTCTGAATAAATGGTTATCGGTATCGGCTGAGAAATATTAGTATCGGTGGATCTCTAAATTTTCAGCAAGAACAATCTGTCATTTCATAAAGTGAATTATTATTGTAGGGTTGCAATAGGCTATATAAACCCCTTTTAACAAAGAAAGACAAATGCTTATTTGAGAGTTCAGTTGTGTGAAAACCACAAGCACTGGTCTACAGAGATGTGGAAAAAAAAAGATATGATCAGATGAGTCATCCTTCAACCTGTTCTTGATAAGTGGGCAAGTGCATGTGTGGCATAAACCAAGTGAACAATACAGGCTTGATTGCTTGATCCCTACAGTCAGGGGGTCTAGTAGCTTGTTTGCTGGCACAGTCTGCTTGCCACCTTAGAGGAAATAATCACTGAAATATTTCTATCTTAATGAGAGTGGTCTGTTTCAGTATGATAATGCCTCATACACAAGGCACGAGGGCTCCCTGAATGGTTTGATGAGGATGACAATCTTATAATATGACTCTCACAGTAAGCACATCTTAATCTAGTTGTTTTTTGGAGTGATCTAAAAACCTAAGTGATCCATGCAGTGTATAAGCTATGTTTGACTGAGCAGCATATGCCTGATTATATAAACGGATGTGGTAAGCAAGAAAAAAAACTTACTTTTTCAGTTTATAAAATTGTCACAATCATGATTTGGTAATCCGAGGCAAGGTTCGGGGTAATTATTACAATACAATAAGTGGAGAGAGGAAAGTTTTTTAACGTGGGTTTGTACGTAGTTTTGGCGACTCAATCCGGTAATCTTTGAGTAAATATGTAGTAATACCGAAAGCAGCCACGGTGCGGCGACCAGCAACGACTTCAGCAGAAATAGGAAGAGGCTGTGAACTTTCAGTCCGTCTGCAAGGAAAGCGAAATAAGTTCTATTCTTATAAATGGAAATAAAATATTGGCTTAACCAACATTTATGACCAGTTCTAAGCCAAAGGACTCCCTGTTTGAGATTGACACACGTCGCGGTAAGTGTAAATGTTTGCAAGCGTTTGGCTCATAATTTCTAATGTGGGCTACTTTACGGCAGATGACAAATGTTAAAAATAATGTTGAAAGTCAACAAATTTATAGTATTTATTCTTCAAGTACAGGTTCAGTACTCTACATCTCTAATTTTGTTGTTTCCCCAAGACACAATAACAAAAAAAGTAATTTCGGAAAGTGGAATTGTTATTTGAGAACTGAAACCTTGGTGGTGTATTCCTCCAAGAAAAAATACTGTCACTTTGTAGTGTCTGTTACTATACATTTATTTATACATATTCTACGTGTTTAGCTTTAACCAAATTGACTATTGCCTGGTAGGTTCAGGATTGTAAGTGTCAAAGTATACATTTTTTATTCTAAAAAGAAAAGCACCATGCAGTTTGGGGGAGGAAAAAAATCATTGTGTAATCTGTGGTCAATGTTTTCCAAATTTCTTAATTCATATAGATCCTCTTAAATATAGTCCAGTTCAGGGTCTAGTCTAGTATGGTTTCAAACTTAAACCTATAGAAAATAGAAAGAGATATAAATAATAATAATTTATTTTCCTGGAAAAGAAAAGAAGGAAGGGCGCACGGTGGCTTAGTGGTTAGCACGTTCGCCTCACACCTGTGTGCGGAGTTTGCATGTTCATTTGCTGCGGGGTTTCCTCCGGGTACTCCGGGTACTCCCACATGCATGGTGATTGGCATGTCTAAAGTGTCCGTAGTGTATGAATGGGTGTGTGTATGTGTATGTGATTGTGCCCTGCGATGGATTGGCGCCCTGTCCAGCTCCTTGGGATAGGCTCCAGGTTTCCCCGTGACCCTGAAGGAAGGATAAGCAGTATAAAAGATAGATGGATGGATGAATGGATGGATGGATGAAAATCAGGAAGCATAAATTTGTTAGCTTTCTGATGAATCCTTGTAACTCTCTCTCTCTCTCTCTCTCTCTCTCTCTCTCTCTCTCTCTCTCTCTCTCTCTATCTCTTTTAAATAGACCAGGGCTTTCTGAATTACGGTCAGTTACAGCAACATTATGACCAACAACAAAGACAAAGAGAAACCCTTCAGGTGGCTGGACTATGGCAGCATCACAGGAGAACACCATTGGGAAGCGTGTCCTACCTGCCAGGGCTCAGGACGAATATCTAGAAGTAGGCTTCATTTATAAAAGTCACAAAATTTGTGTTTAGGTGTGTTTATGCCAAACCAATTACAAAGGAAAATGTTTCTCCTCATGTTGGTAATTAAATGGCAATATCTTCCTGCAACGGTTACAGTAGGAACAGGAAGGAGGTCATACAAGGCAGTTCAAGAATTATGAATACCTTTTAGGAGAATGATCAGAAATTACTAACAAAAATTAGTTGCAGTTGTCATTCTCAGGGAAATAAGTGTTGTGATAAAATGAGACTTTTTGTCAGTGTCCACCATCAACAGACAGTGCTTTGCGAAAGTATTCGGCCCCCTTGAATTGTTCGACCTTTTGCCACATTTCAGGCCTCAAACATAAAGATATAAAACTGTATTTTTTTGTGAAGAATCAACAACAGGTGGGACACAATCATGAAGTGGAACGAAATTTATTGGATATTTCTTTATATTTGACAATTTTTATTGATTCTCATACACTTTTCAGAGTACAACAAGATATATCAATACAGAATCAACATTTTTTTTGTTCGATAACAGTTTACATATGATCAATTTACTTATAATTCATGTACATGTGATTTAATTACATATGATTCATTTTCATGAATCCATACAGAATCAAACATTTAACCCCAGTAACACCCCCC
>JAFFST010044771.1:118140-141403 GCA_022414735.1 Noturus placidus | reverse complement strand
ATAGTAAGGGGGGCAATCACTTTTTCACACAGGGCCATGATGGTTTGGATTTTTTTCACCTTTAATAATAAACACCTTCATTTACAAATTGCATTTTGTGTTTACTTGTGTTGTCCTTGACTATTGTTTAAATTGGTTTGATGTTCCGAAACACTTAATTGTGACAAACATGCAAAGGAACAGGAAATGAGGAAGGGGGCAAACACTTTTTCACACCACTGTACATTATGGTCCCTCTTATAAATAGTCCATTTTAAATACATGCCTTGTGTACATGGTTTAGAATTTATAGAGCATTTCTTATATACTCTGTTTTAAATAAATATTTAAATACAGCAGAGAACAGTTTTTGCATTCACAGCCCCACATCCAACAAAACTCAATACCAATCAGTCTCAATGAAAGAAACACTGCCATCTACTGCTAATGATTTTATTGATCGCTGCAATATTTTCTTAACATTTATCATCAATAATGCTCTTACATCAATGTGACTTCTGGTTGTTGGTGGAATTTCAGAGGAGAAGGCAGCTGAAACCAACAAATGGTTCAAACGTAGGAACAATGGCATTTCACCAAACGAGTTCTCTCACCCAACAATGCTATCTGAAGAATGTATGATAAGAGGCACAGCGCCCTGCTGTGCTGCTCAATTAAAGAATTATGCTACTGTAATGTTGAAAACTATCCAAAATGATCCTTCCTGTTAATTCAGGAAATGGAATTATCGGTCAGAAATTTGCTATAAAAACACAATAGGCATAAACATAGTTCTGAAAGGTCTGAAAGATTATCATGCACTGTAACAATTTCAGTTTAGGCATAGCCATAAAAGTTATATAACAAAGAGGCACTTCAAAACAGTTAATGACTCCTCGGGTCAGTCAAGCATAAAGTTATTTATGATGGAACATTGATATGGCATTGCTGGTAAAATTGTGTCATACCATACTTTGTGTAAAAGTAAAGACCCCTGAGGACTATTTTCTCAGCATGACTAACATTTTCTCTACTATTCAACGTGGAATACCTGGAAAGCTGACTATCAGGAACCTTGTGTAAACATTTTCCAGATGCTTTCACCATGGAATTTTAACAGCAGAGCTGATAACTTTGACTAATTGTTATACAGAGGGGGAATTGAAATCAAACTTTGACCTCACTGTGGAAACAGAAAGAGAGAGACAGGAGGGGATAATGGCACAGATGATAATTATATGTGCATGGTGGATGCCCATCTCTGGTGCAGTGGGGAGTGTTGACCTTCATAGCTCCAGGCTTACTGGTTCAATCCTGAATTTGTGCTACTATCCAAGTGGAGCATCACACATGTTCTCTCTATATCAGTCTGGGTTTCCTCTGGGTTATAGACTTTCCTCCTACTTCCCAAAAACATGCTGATAGGTGGACTGCTTGCTCTAAATTCCAACTGTCTCATCCAGGGTCTATTTCTGCCTCATGCCTTGTGTTCCTGTTATAGGCTCCAGAACCACCCCAACCTGACCAGGATAAAGTGGTCCCAGAAGATTCATGATGGAATGTTTTACATCTTCTCAAGTATTATATGTCGGTGGAATTAGCTGGCATGATCAAGATGGATAGAATAAAACAAGTGAGGCAGAGCCTAAGAGATTAAGAAGGATTAAGATAAAGAATCACATCATCAGGTTCATCCTTAAAACCGAGTAATGTGGAATATGGAGTGTTCCCGTACAATTCCAGGCCTTCTATTATTTTTATTTCACTACTGCTATATAGTTAAAAACTTAATATTATAACAATGTCCTTAAGGCCATCCTCACTGCTCCTAATCCTGTGTATTAAATTCAGATGGAAATGTAATTGTAATTTCCACTTATGCAAAAACCTTGCCGGTTCAAAACTGATAAATATGTTCATCTGTATAGTACTTCATAATGGAGGTTTTATATTACAGGAGAAAGGCATTCAAAGCTGAAATCCTGGCTTCACTCAGATTACAACTTCACAAACTGAGTACATTTTTAATAAAAGAGTTTTCCATCTGCAGAAAGGCTATGCAAATAGCCTCAGCCTGTTACCAAGGGTGACCTCTAAGCTGTCCAAAAGCTGTTAATTGTCTTTGTGGCTATCTGCTTAGAGGGGAACACGGTACATTGTATAGCAGTACTGAAAGCTGCATCATGCCTATTGCGGTCTTGCAAGGTAAAGTTATTGTTATTAGCTGCATTGCCATGCCTGGGATTTGCATTGAGAAATATACCTTTAAATGCTGAAGGCCTCACATGAGCTACTAAAAGTTGTTGTCAGTGGGTCTTGTCTACCCAGCATTTTTTTTCCTAAAAGCCATAAAGCTGCTACTGTAGCTGAAATGTGAGCTGGTTGGGGGAATGGGGAAGAAACAGAGAAGGGCAATCAGTGTGAATCCCAGAGCCAGATACTGGAGGTCATAAATCTATGTGCTTATTTGGCTTTACAGAGCAATACCCTGCACTGCACACTCACTCTCAATGAAGACTAAGAATCACAGCATGATCCAGAATTGCCTTGCGAGCAAGCCCTTTGCCATTCACTAGCTGTGAATAGGGAACTTTAATCATGGGATGGAGCTTGAGACTGTTCTCTGTATAATTTTTGTGACTAAAAGGAGATGCTTATAGTAGTTGAATCCAAGACATACAGGGTGTGGCAGTCCCTTTGCTTATTCTTGTTGGATGTCAGGGATCATTACATTTAGTCCAGTCATTGTCATTGAAATTGTTTGGTGGGTCTTGCAAGCAATTTGCTTTCTTTATAGAAAAAGCCCCCACATGTTTATTAAATACCAAATTAATTAATGAACATACAGATATCCGACCCTGATGTTACAGAAGGTTTTTTTTTAAATGCAAACCTCATAGGCTCCCTGAATAAAATATTAGTTGTATCCACCAACAACAGCATACTATTGTACAATATCAATAGGCTGTGCACTGGGACTAATGTATCTTAGAATGAAACTGAATTGTTAGCCTCTGAGGCTGCTTTTTGTGCTTTGTGTCCAAACAAACATGAGACTGACACTCCCACATTCCAGGATGTCCACTGTAGAGGGCAAATCTGAATATCATTGAACAAATCACACGCAGATTTGGTCCTAACATGGGATTGACAATGCTGTTCTGTTTGGACAATTCCAGACTTATGACAAGACCAGTCCATGGAGATAGATGAAGATGGGTGACTGACTACATAACAATTCACATAGTTACAACATAATACCCATGATTTCTGCTGCCAGATCTTCTAATAACAAAACATTTGGTAGATATACAGTAGTTGTTTTGGATTTACATAATATTAGAACCACAGTTGACCTTGTTTGTGTCTGTCTTTGTGTTGCTTTGCACATCAAGGTCCTTTCTGATGAGCCCAGGCAGGAGAATGTCATCTGGTTGCACATTTATGTGGTTTCATCTGCAGTCTTTCTCTCAGTGTTGCATTAACATTTTGTTACTGTTATAAAGCAGAAGTAGCCATGGCTATGAAATAATAATAATAATAATAATAATAAAACACTTTAACTGCTTCAGTTTTGAGGATTACTTATGAACGCAGTTTGTGATGAACATTAAGCTTAAATTCTTATCAAGCTTCCATGTAAATAAAGACTCTTAAGAGTCTGAATTTCCATTAGTATTGTTTCAGTGGAAATAGAACGGTGTCTGTAAAAGGCAATGAGAACCATTCAATTTTAGCTGCGGGCCATAAAAACTGAGAACCTTCTGACTCAGCTGATCTTCAGGAGTATTAATGAAGTAACCTCATAAGGGGTTAGTGTAGCTTTCCACTATCACCGTGCAGATAAGAAGTGCTCCGTGAGAATACCTTTGTAAAGTGATAAAATCAAACGTGGTTGATATGATATTATGGTTTATAATACTAGTATGGTTAATATAACTGTACTGGTGCCTGCTATAATTCATTCAATACTACGATTTAGCCATCAGTTAGTAACTGATGGTGAAATGTGTGTTTAGCTCGGTAGGAATCTATCTGTATTTTTTTTAGGTTAGAAGAATCCTACACACTCAGCCCACTTCTCTTTCTGGTCAGCAGTTGTAATGTAGGTGGGATCTCTCTCACTCCTCCGCATTGCTCTTGGTAAAATGCTCCATGTTGATGAATATACCTCTGTGGGAGAGCGAAACACTTCTCTATCCTTGGCAGGCCATCCCCTCCGCCCATGCATTGAGTTCCCTAAGTTTAAAAGCTGACTGTACACTGTATTAAATCTGCCTTCATTACTCAACCATCCACAGGGATTGATATGTAATACCATGCGAAGAGAGAAGACAGTGTGTAATGCAAGTGTGAATCTAAGCTCATGTGAATGTGGGAGTTCATGTAGCTTATTTGCATATCATCATTTATGAAGATTTATATTTACAAGGAACATTATGAACATTAACCTGTCATCAAAACACCCTCTGACAACACTCCTCATGTAGCATCATCTAGAAATCTGTATTATAGAAATCTTGGAGAAGTTTATACATCAGATAAAGCACAGAAAGGAGCTGTAACTTTGTAGTCCTGAATTTATTTCCATTGGCATTCAGGCACTGACTGACATTATTAACTGCAAAATATACGAGATTTCTATTCAAGTGTCCTCCTTCCATGAAGCAGTTTTTTTTCTAAGCTCCATTTTCACTGTCTTCACACCCTTTCCTTTTTAAAAGGTTTGGCCTAGAAAACCAAGCACCCTCTTTTCAAACTGAATGCCTATAACATTTTCACAAAAGCAGTTGGCAGGCTCACCAGGTGAGTGTTCAGGTAGCTGTTAATCATGTGCTGTGGAGCATGTGGCAGGGAAACATTTTTGCCATGGCTCTGAATGGACACCTCCATAGATCTGCTTATGTTCATCACAGTTATGTGCTGTCCATTCCTGGGTTTTTGTAGCCTTTATTTACTGGTATCAATTCAAGTTGCCCTGTTGATATGCCTTGAACTAGATTTACAGAGGCAGTCATCTGCTTTGATGCTCGCCTGAGAGATGGCACCACCCTTTGAGTTCAAAGCCTCTCATTGAACATGACTGGCTCAGCTGTGGGCAATTATTACTAAAGTTCCTTAAATGTAGTTCACTTCAAACAACAAAGCATTACATTCAGTTCACATTTCCTTAACCCCAAAGATGGCAAATGCACAATGAGCAGCCATGCATAGATCATAGCAGGTTCTTTTCCATTTCTTCATTACTTGGTCCTAATGCTGTCTACTAGACACACTATTAGGCACACTCTATACTGCTGCTGTTCATTACCATTTTTGGGGGCAGCACCTTCCTCAAGAACTCGTGTTATTCATGATTCACATAATTGTATTATTCTGTGAGTAGCTCCAGGGTTTGTTTTAAGTGGGGTAGCATCTGTAGGTTTCTTGTGCATCATATTTAATCTGGTTGTTCATGAGGCCCTCAATATCAAGATGAACATTCAAAAGCATCAAAAGAGTCTAAATTCTCCACAAGAGCAACATGCAAACTTAGAAACCCCACTACAGTTGCTAAAAAGGCATCTGATATAATATGTATTCCAGCCCACATTGTGCATATTGGTGATTTACTTTTACTTTTGAGATTTTCATGTACATGTACCCTTGAGAGGAACAGAATAAGAACACAAATATTTAAGCCTTTCTAGTATAAATATATAAACTGATGGAAAACTAACCAGATATGAGAACCTGAAAGTGCATATGAGGGGTCAAAAAACACTAGTAACTTGAATTAGTAAGTACCTCATTAGTATTAAATTCTATGGTTTTGGGATATTTTCCCATTCTTTCTATCACTTCAGAGATTTATGTATGCGTGACTAAATGGGATTGAATAATAATAGGCTTCATGTCCTTTACTTACTCAAATAGGAGTAAGAAACAAGATATACACCATATGGCCATAAGTTTGTGGACACTTGACCATCACATCCGTATGTGCTTTCTGAACATCCTATTGTTTTAGTTCTCCTTTGCTTTAGATTTTGGAACGTAGCTGTGGAAATTTGCCCATTTAGCCACAAGATCATTCAAGTTAATCACAAAGGTGTTCAGCGGGGTTTAGTTCAAGGATCTGTGAAGGTTGGAAGAAAACCTACATATAATAGCACTTATATATCAATTACAATACCTGTTATTTTAGAGTAATTTATTACTTAGTCTGTAACATAGGCACAATTAAAGTAGCTTGGGTAATTGTGCCTTTTAAAACTTATATAAAGGGGGTTTAAAGCTTACCTGCTCATAAGTTTTGAAGCTTTAACTTGTGACATCTGTGACTTGACATTCATTTTCACATTGAACCCTCTTACAGATAAAGTAATAACAGATAGCAAAGGTATGTGACTCATTTGTACCTGTCATAGTTGTTTTCACATGCTTTAAAAGACAATTTAATGGCAAAGCAGAACACTGTGTGTGCATTCTACATATCCCCCATGGCAGTGAACATCACAGAAATGCAGGATAACTAGGGAACCATGATGAGGATGTGTACACCATCATTGTTTCTGTGTATATGTGTGCAGTGTAAATGTATGATCTACTTACAGTGGCATTCTGCCCATATCTGCAGAGTAATTTGTGCCTCTGGGCCACTATTCCTCTCTCAACGCCTTTTCCCTTATTATATCTTCATCAAATCACCAAGGAAAGAGTGTACACATCAGTGAATGCCTAAATTTCACAAATAAGCAATATGGCTTCTAGATGAATGCTGCAACCTTTTCAACATGGAAAAGAGAGTTAGTACTTTATAGAATGTTTGTGTACTGTGGCAGCTTGGTTGAACATGCAGGTAACGCTTGACAATCTTCACCTGTGTCTTATGACTGTCAGCCTACTTATGTGTGTTAACCGGGAGCCCGGAACATGGAAATTGTCCCTTTTGTGTTGCATTTCTTTTTGTTATTTTTATTCTCTTTATTTGGGTTTTTGAAAGTGCACTGAAAAGTAAATAATAGTGAACATGGAGCTCTGCTGAAATTCTGCCTGCCTCCTGGGTTTCGGCACCACTGTAGAACCTGGTGTGTATGGATAGTCAAGAGGCAGGCTTTTATGTCTCAGCAGCTTTTGAGTGCATTTTCAAAAACTCAACAAAAACCCTCCACAAACTAATGGAAATGCAACCCATTTGGGTCATCACTAGCTTGCGGCTTTCGCCTCATTCCAGTTTAAGATCACGCTCTGTGTGTTTAGAACACGCTCTGCCAGCTATGACTCTCTCTCTTTCTCTGCCTTACAGCAGTCACTGAAAGCACAAAGAAACACACATAAGTAGGCTGATGGTAATAAGACTCAGTTAATGAAAGGTATCAAGCAATAACTAAATGATTAAATCAATACCAATATATATATATATATATATATATGTATGTATATATGTATATATGTATATATGTGTATATACAGTATATATATATATATATATATATATTTAAACCAATATATTTTATGGAGACTGCTGATACATAAACATAACCTTGTTAAACTCAGTGATACTTCTGCATAGGATTTGAAGGCTATTTTCTGGGACCAGACTGATTGATATTGAAGTATCAATAATTTCAATGCTGATGCGTCTTTTTAAAAGTCAATCCTAATATAACAATATACTTTGGGCTTATTTTGTAAAGAAAATGTGAAAATAAAATGTAGAATGCAGTGTCGATGTGCAGGACGGGAACTACTGCTTCTTCCACTAACTCCTTCAGCCTACCGGTCCACCCACACATACCCACTCTTACTGTTCTTGTGAGGACCTTCAGTTACAAAAGGTACAGACAAACTGTCAGGTATTCCTATCCTTTAGGGGACATTTGGTCCCCACCATGATATAAAAAGACATGCCTACAAACACAGTCAGATGGGAATACAGAACAAATGAGAAAGAGATTAAATATGCAAATAATATGCATTCACCGGTCACTTTAATAAGAACACCTGTACATATATTCATTTATGCAGCCAATCATGTGACAGGAGTGCAATGGATAAAATGCAGATACAGGTCAAAAGCTCCAGTTAATGTTTACATTTACATTTATTCACTTAGCAGACACTTTTATCCAAAGCGACTTACAAATGAGAAAAATACAAGCAGATATATATAGAACAATAAAACAATAAAAGTAGAACAATAAAAGTAGTGCTACTATACAAGATCCATTAATTGAGTTCCAGAAGAAGCAAAGTGCACAGAGTAGAGGTGTAAGTGCAAATTTTTTAAATATTTTTTTATTATAATTTTTTTTATGAGTTGGTTAGGTGTTCACAGAAGAGGTGGGTCTTTAGCTGATTTTTGAAGATGGTGAGAGATTCTGTGGTCTGGATTGAGGTTGAAAGTTCATTCCACCACTGAGGAACAGTTAGTGTGAAGGTTCTGGAAAAGGACCTTGCGCCACGCCATGTTCCCCTCAAACATGTTCCCATCAAACATCAGAATGTGATGTGATTTTTGTGACTTTATCTGTAGCATGGTTGCTGGTCCCAGATGTGCTGGTTTGAGTATTTCAGAAACTACTGATCTCCTGGAAATTTCCCACACAACAGTCTCTAGAGTTTACACAGAATGGTGCAAAAAAAAAAAAAAAAAAAAATTCAATTCCTGTGTATGGAATGTCTGCAGGCTGAAACACCTTGCTGACGAGAGAGATCAGAGGAGAGTTACCAGACTAGTCTGAGCGGACTGGAAGTAACTCAAATAAGCACTCTTTACAACTGTGGTGAGCAGAAAAGGATTCCAGAATGCACAACACATCAAACCTTGAGGTGGATGGAGTACAACAGCAGAAGACAACATTACGTTCCACTCCTGTCAACCAAGAACAAGAATCTGAGGCTCTTATGGGCACAGACTCACTGAAACTGGACAGTTGAAGACTGGAAATATCCCAGGAGTTGAGCAGTTCCTGAAATTCTCAAATGAGCCCATCTGGTACCAATATCCATGCCATGATCAAAGTCAAAGAAATCACACTTTTTCTTCATTCTTATGTTTGAAGCTCTTAATGAAATATAACCTGAAGTTCTGGCCCTCTATCTCCATGATTTTTTGCATTGCTGTGCTGCCTCATGGTTGTCTGATTAGATAACTGCATGAATATGCACTTTTAACAGTGGACATTGTCCAAAAACAGCTTTACAGAAATATATACATTCAGGATATATATTTTACATGTATGAATTTATCCCTAATGAGCAAGCCAGAGGAGATGGTGTCAAGGAAAAACTTCCTAAGATGATATGAGGAAGAAACTTTAAGAGGAACCAGACTCTAAAGGGAAACCATCCTCATCTGGGTGACACCAGATAGTGCAATTATAAATAAATCCTTTCTATAAATGTACAATACTACATGGTTAAATGGTGCAGTTGTGTAACCAGGAATTCATTACAGTTTTTACATGAAGTCTGTTTTGTTGAACTTATCCACAGTTCACTGATGGAGACTTGAGTGCAAAACTATTTGTGGCCCTGCAGCCCTAAAGATATCACAGCAAGTGAAGTCCTAAGCCATAGCATAACTGTTCATATGAATTAAGGTCCAATGACATCTTTATGGTTTTTAAGTGGTACCATCCTCAGTAATCTCAATGACCTTTAGGCTGCACCGTGGGGGGCCATCCTGAGCAGCGGCATGTAACCAAAAGTAGTGCATCAGGATGGATCGTGCAGGTCCGGAGAACAGAAGGGGTCAGGAAGTAACATTTGTAGCTCAACAGAGAGAGAGAGAGAGATGGCGAGAGAGGGAGGGAGAGATCATTAGGTATGCTTATTGTCCCATAATTATTAATTTCTTAATATCCATGTTTGCAAATTCTCACTGTAGAAATTGCACATTTTTTAGATACACAAGAATACATTTAAATATATCAGAACTGGGATTCTAGTGTTGGCTTTACTTAAAATCAATGGTATCACCTGTCTCTACTACCTGCCTCCCTGTATCCCATTCCTCCTGCTCGGCTGGTATAGTCTCCTACAGAATGTAGGTCAGCATTAATGTGTGCAGCACCTGTACTAGTGAGAGCAGTATAAGTCAGGGTATCAAAACAAGCTGGAGTTGCTATTAGAAGACACAACCACTATTCTCATGTCTTTCATCAGTATGAAGTATGACAGCTTCAAAAGAGTAACTGTTTTTCTTTATGCCTGCACAGAGGGATGGAGAAACACAAAGTCATTGTGACCCTGGCCCTGTGTAATGAGACTGACAGCTTAGCACTTGGATCAGAGAACTGTCAGAGAGGTAAATATAAAGGACACTGGGGACTGTATAGCGTGTATGTACACAGCTGTATGGTGCTGTGAAGAAGAAAAGAGCAGCAGCACTAAATTCTGCAGCATAGATCCTCAGGCAGCCTCACACACTGCATTGCAGAGAAAAGGGGGAGGTACACACACACACACACACAATACACACACACACACACACACACACACACACACACACTCTCGCTCTCTCTCTCTCTTAGATGCACTTATCTGCTTCGAAGTCAGCAAACCTTTTTTTCAGATCAGTGAATGCAATGCTCGAGATGAATTATTCACACAGGGTCATAAGAACCTTACTGTAGATCCACTTGTCTTAAATCAATGATAATTGTTTTTATTAAATATGCTTTAAGACTTTACAGATAAATTAGACAAAAAGAAAAAATGATGGTTCTGCTTCTAAATACTTTTCACATCCACATAGACTCACACACCATGACAACAATCTGGCACTGCAGAGGCTGTTCCATTAATAACAAATTCACTCCATTGTTCTGACCCTGACCTCCCCTATGAGATGCTCAGGTTTGTGGAATTCATGCAGAATGTGGGTAACCCCAGTGATACCCCTCAGAAGCCGAATCATGAATTCTTATGGCAGGAACCTCTGACCTCATTTAACCCCACAGACAAAGGTTAAACGAATGCATGCCTGGTCTGTGTGGGAAAAGAAGAGATACACCCAGGGAATGCTTTCTCGTTTATTGACATTAGATAAGCTAAATGCACCAGCCTCATCCATTTCACTCAATCAAACACGTGTCTGTTACTTGAGAAGTTGTTTTGAATACTCATTTTGCGATGGTGTGCATTACCATACAATCACTAAGGACATCACACCTACCACTTACAGTAAATAGAAGGATTACTGACTTTTATTAAGTGTCTACTATTGATCTTTGCCAGAACAGGACTCAGGCAAGAGCTGGAAGCATATGTGCAGCAACAGAGGCAGAGCAGAGCACATGAAGTCTCTCAATTTCCCTCAGGCTGGAATCAAGGGCAACTTAGTGCAGAGTCATTCACTCACAATCAAAAATGTGACACATGTTTCTCAAAAACGTTTTTCCCATCTAATCTGCCCAGTAACTACAATAAACATGGGAAAGAGAGCAGAGAGCTGTTAAGATTGGCGATGGAGCTAAAGACAGGCACTCCACAAGGTTATTTACACACACACACACACACACACACACACACACACACACACACACACACACACACACGCACGCACACGCACACACATATACATTGCAGCTCTTATTTGGATCTACTGAGTGGACAGAATGAGGGCTTTTACAAAAAATGCTGATGGAGAGACTGGGCTCTTATAGCCAGTGGCAAGATTTAAACAGAATAAGAATTCTCTCACTGCATTATATTCAGTGAAAGTACATGTTTAACATTTAACGAATCTTAGATTTTCATTCATACCAAATTAATAATATATTAATTATCCATCTGATTAATTAACTTTATAAAAGGTACACATTTAAGCTACACTATTAGTAATTGCCCTAGCATATCTTATATGCATATCTACAGTGGTGTGAAAAAGTGTTTGCCCCCTTCCTCATTTCCTGTTCCTTTGCATGTTTGTCACACTTAAGTGTTTCGGAACATCAAACCAATTTAAACAATAGTCAAGGACAACACAAGTAAACACAAAATGCAATTTGTAAATGAAGGTGTTTATTATTAAAGGTGAAAAAAAATCCAAACCATCATGGCCCTGTGTGGATTTAGTATGGATTCATTTACTAAAGATAGCAATAAGCTAAATTTTATCGAGAAAATAGTTGTCCATGGTTTAGAGCAATGTCAAATCTCTCTTACCAACAAAAAAATTTAACAAAATCAGCTTTGTTTAAAAGAAGTGGGTCATTTTGCATGATACTATATATGGTATATCTGAAAATTAGGATAGTGGGTAGAGATGGTAATTGTTTCTCAGAATATGCTCAGATTACCACGTATATAGCATTTCTGCCAAGTCTTGGATTTAGAGTTGGAGTCTTAGAGTTGTCTTGGCAACTCAACTACAGACCACAACTAGGCTGGAAACACCGCTCTGCTCCATTTTTGCCCAGTTTGGACAGAGTCTTCAAGACGATTTAGCTGTGCCTGCAAGACACAGTCCACTGACATGAGCTATACATAGACAAAGCCTTTTACTGAACCCCTGAACAACCCACTGTGTTTTAATGCTGCTAGAAAAGCTATTAAAACTTCTGTAATCAGATCAAGACACCTGTGTTTGGATAGTTGTTATGTCTTGATAGAAGTGCGGGTAGTCTCTTCACTGAAGCATACTAAGACCTTTGACAAAACTAACAAGCTTAAACTCAATATGACATGCATTATATCTATCTAGGCTATGTACACTATTATGCACAATAAAATAAAAATATACAAAGTCCTCAGTCTCTTTGCTTTGTTGTTCCATCAGTGTTAAATGAAAAAGCAAAACCTCGCTGTAACTGCTCTGAGTAATACTTGGTTCAAAATTTCAAGTAAACCAAGAGACCACAAGAAACACATAATTGTAGTATACAAAGTTGGGAACCATATGGTCATTGCTGCAGTTCAAACAACAATCAGGTCAGAAAGGACTTAAAGGAAGGCTTTTGTCAAGTTCAGAGGATTTCTATCCATCTGTGTTGAAGCATGTGATTAAAAATAGAAGTAGACAATCTTCAGTGAGAATGTTCAATCTCATCAGATAGACAAATATGATCATCAGCAGTTTACAGACTCAGTCAAAGGTGTAATGAAAGTGAACAAAGGGAACTGTTTTCTCTATGATCATCGTTTTCCTAAAATGTGTTTGGAGAAGCAACCAAAAGTAGATAGACTAAGCACACATTGTCTATTCAAAATACAAATTACATGAAATGACAGCAAAACTGTTTGTTGAATATTGTTTGATTTGAACAAGAGGCTTTTTCAGAAGAAACACAGCATGAAGCCAAGTGCTTGTGTGTGTGTGTTTTTTTGTTATAATTCCCAATATTATTTACATTTAACAAATGCTCTAATCTAGGGCAATTTACAGATTATTATTATTATTATTATTATTATTATTATTATTATTATTATTATTATCCATCCATCCATCCATCCATCCATCCATCCATCCATCCTCTACCACTTACTCCTTTTTCAGGGTCACAAGGGAACCTGGAGCCTATCCCAGGATAGCATCGGGCACAAGGCAGGGTGCCAGTCCATCGCAGGGCACAATCACATACACTCTCACACACCCATTCATAAACTACTGACACTTTAGACATGCCAATCAGCTTACCATGCATGTCTTTGGACTGGGGGAGGAAACCGGAGTACCCAGAGGAAACCCCGACGCACGGGGAGATGCAATGCAAACTCCGCACACACATGGCCCCGGTGGGACTTGAACCCCGGACCCTGGAGGTGTGAGGCGAACGTGCTAACCACTAAGCCATATTATTAACCACTGTGCACCCTTATTATTATTATTATTATTATTATTGTTGTTGTTATTGTTATTGTTATTATTATTATTATTATTATTATTATTATTATTATTATTAATAATCATAATAATAATATTTTAACAATATATCCTGAGGTCTTATGTATTACCCACCCCTAATAGTTTAATTGTCGAACTATTGATAGTTATTAGACTTTAGCCATCCCGTCTAATATTACCAGCAGTCTCTGTTGCTTTCACCCATTGGCAGTTTTTTTGCACACTAAGATGAGCTCTCAAATGACAAGGCTAATTATTCTTGTTAAAAAGTGGTAGGTCATATTGACACAAATGGAATAGATTTTGTGGTGAAATAATATTAAGCTCTTGTACAAAGAGACCTACAGCTAATTAGAGAGATGTGATTGATTGAACAGGGAGTTTCCCTTTATTGCACATCAACAGCATGCCACAGCCTTCTCCAACAGTTATCACTCACTATACCGATACCTTTGTGGATACCACAGATATCTAAATGTGCTGTGTGACAAAAGTGAAAAAGCACATGTCCTTGATGGAGTACAATATATAATAATGTAGTGTATAGCTTCACAGACTATGTCTATCAGGTGCCCATAACTTATTTTGGAGAACTTAATAGTGGAGAACATTCAAAAATAGATTGAAATTTCGAATTTATATTTGCACCTTTGTAGATTCTGAAAGAATTACATCTGAAAGAATTACAAGTATTACATCTATGTAACAATATTACATATATGTAGTAACAATCTGAAATATGAAAAATAAGTGCTAAGGTAAGTTGCTCTTGCTAAATGATCAGTATCTGTCATGGCTTTTGTCCCTTGTATATACTGTGATAGAGATAGTCCTTTTCTTACATTATAAAGTCAGAATAAGGTGCAGATAAAGCTTGGGATTTCCTGTAGCATTGTTCTGCAGTGCCAGCTTGAGCGTGTGCTGCTCCAATACAGATGAGAGGGGGTGAAGCGGCACACAGGGAGGAAGGAAGATACCACATTCTTGTGTTACAAACAGCATATCAGATCTTACTAAAGGCAAACGGGCAATGCTCGCCTTGAAAAGCGCTCTTGTGCTGTTGAAGCATGGTAAAAATAGTATATGTTTTTTGTGTAAATTATAGCCACATATGAATTTTTTCATTGTTATTACTTTCTGCATGGGTTTCGAGACTAAAGCCTTCACTGCTTCTTTAACAAGTAAATACTGTTAAAGTAACACTTATACTTTCAAGACAGAGAACATTAAAATACTACAACCGTTGATTGCTGTCAAACACTGCATTTAAACACCTCTTGGTGTTTATATTATGAACATTACATCATCACAATGACAAACATGGAGTGTCATGACCTCGTTTCACACACACACACACACACACACACACACACACACACACACACACACACACACACACTCTCTCCAAGCACCTCTGAAAAGCCAGGTTCACTCTCTCTATGGAACATATGTGTGCTGGCTAGCAGATGGTTATATTATGCATGAGTCAGTGTTGTTGAGGTGATGTCTGGGCAAGCTAGATTGTTTTTGAAGGTCATTAGGCAAAGACTGTTTCAAAGAGTAGCAGAGATGATAAAGAGGACAGATCAAAGTCAAGCAAGAAATAATAGTGATGTCATTGTTTTCACTTTGTAATCTGTATATTACTAATAATGTTGTACATTTTTTATGTCCAGGGGATATCCTGAGTGGTGATTATGCATGAGAGAGAGAGAGGGAGGGAGGGAGAGGGAGAGAGAGGGAGAGAGAGACCCCTACTGTTCAACAAATGACAGTAAGTTCAGACAGTCTTCTGAATTTCAGCTTTGGGTACAACCACAACCCAAATAAGAAGAATGCAATTGTTTTCCCCCACAACCCTACTGATGTAATATAAGCCATTCTGTGTGTGTTTATGCATCAGTTCAACACTGCTTAGGGAAACAGAATACATATTTTCTCTAAAGAACAAACAGAAGAAAGCCACATAGGGCCTCTGCAAAATATCAGTGCCTAATAAGTAAAATATTTAACACAGTTACACCTGACCCAAAGCAGATGAGCTGGCTAGTGGAATGTGGTAATTAAAGAAACAACAACCAAATATATAGTGGATATTTTCTTTTATTATTCAAATTCTTTTTTCCCCAGATACTACTACTACTACTACTACTACTACTACTACTACTACTACTACTACTACTACTACTACTAATACCCTTGTTAAATATGAGCACCCTTGGGAAATATGAGTACCCTTGGTAAATATGAGCCAAGAAGACTGTGAAAAAAATATCTTTATTGTTTAACTTTTTGATCGTTTGTTAAAAAAATTCCCAAAAATATCAAACTATTGCAAACACAACAAAGGTTTATAAAAAAATATCTTTGTTAAATATAGGTGTGCAACAATTATTGGAACCCCTATGAATTCATATGAAAAAAATATATTTGAAGTATATTCCCATTGATGTTTTAAATGTTTTAGTACACCTGGATAACTAGGAACAGGAAATTGTTCAACCGGGACTTCCTGTTTCCCAGGTTTATGAATATGAGGTAACACATAGGCCAAATTTCCTTAGTCGTTCATAACAATGGATAGACCAAGGAATATAGCTGTGATGTGTGGAAAAAGGTTATTGAGCTTCACAAAATGGAAAGTGGCTGTAAAAATATAGTAAAAGCATTGAAAATGCACATTTTCACCATCAGGACAATAATTAAGAACTTACAGTCAACTGGAAATGTTATGAATCAACCTGGAATTGAACATGTGTCTATATTGTATATATAAATATTGTCTCAATGCACTGTGAAGACCATGGTTCAAGTGGCCAAAAAATCTCCACGGATCACAACTGGAGAATTGCAAAAGTTAGTTTCATCTTGGGGTCAGAAAGTCTCCAAAACTACAATTCGAAGTAACCTACATCACATCAGGTTATTTGGAAGGGTTTCAAGAAAAGCCTCTACTATCATCCAAAAACAAACTCAAGAGTCTTCAGTTTGCCAGACACTACTGGATCTTCAAATGGGATCAGATATTAAATGAAAACCTGACTGCCTCTGCCAGAAAGCTTAAAATGGGCAATGGTTGGATCGTCCAGCATTACAATGATTGAAAACATACATCAAAATCAACACAAAAATAGTTTACTGACTACAAAATCAATGTCCTGCCATGTCCATCCCAGTCCCCTGACTTGAAACCCATAGAAAACCTTGGTGAACTGAAGAGGAGAGTCCACCAGTGTGGACCTCGAAATCTGAAGGATCTGGAGAGATTCTGTTTGGAGGAATGATCTCAGATCCCCTGCCATGTATTCTCCAACCTCATCAGGTATTACAGGAGAAGACTCAGAGCTGATATTTTGGCAAAGGGAAGTAGCACAAAGTATTGACTAAAAGGGTGCCAATAATTGTTGCACACCTATATTTAACCAATATTAATTTGGGATAAACCTGTGTTTTGTTTGCAATTGTTAGATATCCATGAGAGCAGAGTATTTTTGTGATTTTGTTATTTTTTTAAACATAAGATCAAAAGGTTAACAATAAAGACAAATTTTCACAGCCTTCTTTGCTCATAGTGGAGGGCACTGAAGATAGATAGATAGATAGATAGATAGATAGATAGATAGATAGATAGAAGCATGTATAAACAGTGAGAGAAAAAAAGGTGGTATGAATCATCATGGTATGCCTGTTTCCATGGTAAAGTAAGACACCTTGTATCACTATGGCAACAGAAAATGTTGAACAAGAGCTGTTTTTACATGTCAAATATTGAAACAGTGGTTAAAGTGTGTAATGTAAGTGTTTTTTCATAAACTCCACAATGGCCTCTGTGAGAGACTAGTTATTCTTAGCCCACCAAATAATCTGTTAGTAATTGGATTGATCGCTCAATGGGATTCAAAGCCTTCATGTAAAAACCTCAATCGATCCGACTGAGCTCGATTCTAATGAAATTTCAATCTGCTTGAAAGTTGTGGTGTAGATCTGAAATAATACGATAAGTAGGAAAAATAGCCATATAAACGCTTGCGAGGGCCATGTGTGTGCGGAGTTTGCAGGTTCTCCCCGTGTGTCGGGGGTTTCCTCCGCGTACTCCGGTTTCCTCCCCAATCCAAAGACATGAATGTTAGGCTGATTGGCGTGTCTAAAGTGTCCGTAGTGTATGAATGGATGTGTGAGTGTGTATGTGATTGTGCCCTGCGATGGACTGGCACTTTGTCCAGGGTGTACCCCGCCTTGTGCCCGATGCTCCCTGGGATAGGCTCCAGGTTCCCCCGTGACCCTGAAAAGGAGTAAGCGGTTAAGGATGGATGGATGGATGGATGGATAAACGCTTGCATCCGACTATTTTCTCAACTGGATTCAAAAATATCTAGCGCACATGCGCAGTGCACTGGTGCGTATGCAGGGGCGGACTGTACCATTAGGCAAAGGTCCAAGCTACCAAGGGTTACTAACCCTAAACTTATGGTTAAGAAAGTTTTAATTTTGCTTTTAGCTAAATAATGATGTTTTTCTAAAATTGCATACGCTAAAATGCAATGAGAATGCTTAATTTATGAATGTATCAGCACTCTCCAGTACCCACTACAGTGGACTATTCCGCAATTTTACTGCGCAGCTGCGGAAATTATTCAGGAAGAAAGTAGCCAACTCGTGCAAACGTGGGCGACGTCACGTGTTGTGTACAGACAGAGCAAAAATGAATCGAAACAGCGGTGCTGAAAAAAGGAGAAAGCAAAAAGTTTTTTTTTTTTTGTTAATCAGAGACTGTGTAGTATTTTAATTAACAGATTTAGCCTTTGGCATGAATACAAGTTGTAGTTCTGCAGCTGCTGACGGCTCTAGCGTTACAGATTATTATAGCGTTACAGCCAAAGAACAGTGAGTCTCTCTCTCTCTCTCTCTCTCTCTCTCTCTCTCTCTCTCTCTCTCTCTAAATGAAACTGTGCAGACATGATCATATGTGAATTTAATGCCATTCAGATGTGAATTCATGTTCAATGCTACTTCAAATAAATGTGTTTAAATATTACCATACTTTACCATACTGCGACTTATTGTTTGTCCTTGGTTATTATTATTATTATTATTATTATTATTATTATTATTATTATTATTATTATTATAGTAGTATTAAAAGTAATAGTTGTCATAGTAGTAATGGTCTATTTTTTGGGGCTAAAATGATCAGATGTGAATTGATATTAGTGTTTAAATATAAAGCTTCAGTCCTGATTCAGGAGTTAGGTTTAGGGTTAGCTGAGTGGTGCAGCTCTCCTACACTGCATCCAGATGATGCCCCCTGATTAGCTAACATGCTCTTTTTATTGTTTTATATTCTTTGTTACACTGTTTTTCTGTTTCTGCCTATTTTACAAATATGACTTGATATCTGTTCAATGCTACTTCAAAGAAATATGTTTAAATAGCATTTTTGTTTCTGTATTGTGTTATATTTTTATTAGTATAACTGGTGTTAAAATTGGTCTAACCATCAATGAGCCAGTGTGTTATGATGGGGCGTGTTGTGGACCAGGTGTGGTGGTCCAGGGCCACTTTTTGGTCCCAGTTCACCCCTGATTATTGCTATAAATGCTAAATAATGTATGCTGAAAATTTAAATATTGATGTTAAAACACAGAAATGAGGACCCGATTCGTATATTTTGCCTAGGGCCCCAAATTCACTAAACCGATTTAGTTACGTCTTACACTTGCGCAGAAGTTTTGTTTGGAATAGCTATATTTAATGCACATGTAGATTAATATTTGAATCGGAGTGTAATGTTAAAGATACATATAAACAGTACTTTTGGAATCTGCAATCGTATTGAATTCATTAAAAAATGGGTTCATATACTGTAAACATACTCAGACATTAGTTAATCACTTTCCTTTTATTGATCAGTCGTGTCTGCAGAATCAGCTATTAGACAATGTGGCCTCCTTATTTAGGCCTAATTATGTAACAGATCTATTAGATTAAGGACAGTAAGTGAAATCTTTCCTCAAGGTTTTATCTTTGTTAGTCACGTCCAATGACCACCAGACATATAAATAAATGTGCAGCACTATATTTTTGCGGTGTTCTAATTAGGGCAGAACAATTAACTGATTGCATAAAAACAGTATGAGCACTTAACACTCTGAACACATATAATTTTGCAATAAGTAATACTTTTGGATAGTGGCACAAAATTGTCTGAATGAGAGCAAGAGTCAACTCAACAAGATTCAAGGATTAATGTGAGAACATCGCCCCCTTGTGACTACAAAAAAGAATGACAGTTGTCTTGTGAAATAGACAGTGGATAAAAGGTCATTTAATGAAAATACATTTAAAGTTATTTCTTTCAGGACAAGGTCTAGGCCATAGATTTTGGTGGGGCAAGACGACAATAATAATGACATAGCCTCAAATAAAATTAAATTGAGAGGCTATCACATCAGACATTGAAACTTATGCTATAAGATACCATCTAGTGAATTTTTAGAGTAACTCTGTAATAGGCAGTTGACAGTCAGCAACAAACTGTCATCTAGCATAAAGACTAGCAGCTTGTTTTGAGCAGTTTTGAACATACCTTTATTCAACTGTGTTCTATACAGCCGGTGTGTTTCCTGTCACCATAGTCACAGTGTGAAAACAGTAGATGCACACTCATTTCTGAAATACAGATTATCTACTCCATTATCCCCCTTTGCAATATATTTTAGAAATGTGTGTGTACATCATAGACACACCTTCTACATTTACATATTGTCTTTGTTTGCAAAAATGTATTAGAAGGAAATTCTGATAATTTTCTGTAAAACAAGATGTTGGCAGCCAGTACTGTTAAACTAGCTCAATTTGGGCTAGAAACCGCAACCCTGTCAACCGTGTTATTAAGTGTCCTCTCCTCTTCTCCTCCCCCAACCATGGGGCAGTGTGATTCAGTGGACTTCTATTAGTGCTTGTTGCAATTCGCACTTTTGATCACTAAGGGCAATAATAACTCTGTGGAGCTATAAGGAACATTTGCAACATCTAAACATCATTGGAACATCAGCTTATACCTGTCAATTTCTTTTCAGTTGTTGTTCATTCATAAAGTTATTAGTATTCAATAAAATTTATAAATGTATGGAATTTAAACGTGAATGAGGGCTTTATGAAGTTTAACATTTGTTGAAAAGCTACTCTTTCATAGACAAGCTGCCACTGAATACCATCTATCCATGGAACCATTTTCCATACCGCTGATCCTACACAGGCCACTGAACCTCATTTGTCCAAATATAGTTCTTCATCTTGTTTTCTTAAGGAACAGAGCTGTCTAAACACATCAGTCCCAACACAACAAATCCATCCACCCATACCGCTTATCCTGTCTTCAGGGTCATGGGGAAACCTGGAGCCTGGAGCTATCCCAGCGAGCATCAGGCACAAGGCCGGGTACACCTGGACAGGGTGCCAGTCCATCACACACTCACACACATTCACACACTATGGACATTTTGGACACACCAATCAGCCTACCGTGCATGTATTTGGATTGGGGGAGGAAACCAGAGTACCTGGAGGAAACCCCCGCAGCACAGGGCCACGGTGAGAATCGACCCCCGACCCTGGAGGCATGAGACGAACGTGCTAACCACTAAGCCATGGTGCACCCACACAACAAATCAGTCACAACAAATCTCCCATAGGTGAGAGTTGAGATGTGCTGACTGCGAAGGTTATAACATATGTTTTACAGAATTTTCATACTCGGATCCAACCATTCTGTGAGCCTCGTTCCCTGGGCATGGGAGGCGTGTCATCCTGGAAGAAAGCACTCCCATTAGAAATCTTTCATCATAGGATGAAGCAAAATGCCAGAATAAAATGGCACAGATTTTCCTTTAATCTGTCACCCGTCTGTGCTATTGTGTAACTGGCGCTCGTGACAGAGTGGTCCCTTTAATGGCGCGCTCGTAGACTTGTCCATCCGCGCGCGCGTGCCGCTCTCAGTGTTTCTCTACCACTTGCTCTCCCCGGATTGTCTGAGCGACGCGGGCGATTCGGGGTGTGTCTGCACAAACAAGGAAGCCACCGAGCCAAACAACAACACCACCAGTGGATGTAAGATGCAGCACAACGAAAAACTGACAAGCCGGATCTGACACTTGTTTGGCTTGAAAGGCGTCTAGGAAACATGAAGAAGCACCAAAGCCCCGCTAAGCTGGCGGCGGAAGTGCGCGTGCCAGAAGGCGAGGCTACCGTGCAGCAACTCAATGAGCTTTTGTCCGACGGCAGCGGTTTCTACAGTTTACCAGCGCAACATTTCAATGAGGTGTTTCCGAGGATTTACATCGGTAATGCGTAAGTTATGGCGGCCTATTGTTCTGTTCTCATTAGTGTCACTTTAACCTGTGTTTCCATTCGTTTCAGTAGATTACAGTGACCGGATCATCCTAATGTTGTTCTTAAAGATGTTATTCAGGGCGTCGGAACAGAACAGATGCATTTAGATAACCTTTCACCATCAGTCTCCAAGAATGGCACGCACAGAGTTAAATCACTGCTCTAATCTTGGAGGTTCACTGACACATTTTCTTCTATTAGGTTGGAGCAGTGTTGTACAAAAGCCTACTCTCTCGATGGAAAGAGTGCATGAGTTGTGCTTCTGTTATTTATGAGCATGGTGGCCTTAACTCTTGTATTCTGTTTGGGTTAAAACGACTCAAAGAATCATACTTAAAGTAGAATCATACTCAAAAATCATAATTCACCATGAAACTTTATGCGCTTGTTTAATTTCCTCTGAATAACAAAAGGGACAAATTTGCTTTTGGTGCATCTGTTGTGCCTACCCCTCCTTCATATTTATATTACACAAATAATGTTATGTTCATTGTGAGAATAAAACAGATTACAATAAATGGTACAGTATTTTTTAATTAATGCAAATCCTTTTTGCAAAAAGAAAATGAATCGCTGAATTAATTACATGTCATATACCTCCATATCATATTTGCATTCGTACCGGATTACAGGTATAAGAAGTGTTTTTTTTTTGTGTAGCCTATTTACTGTTCCCCAAAAATGTGGATCGATTCAAGGTTGGTCAATTCAGATATTATTATCTGTCTCAGATGACCAAAATCAATATGACCAGTGTACAGTATATCCTGTCCTAAGTAGCAAAAACAAAACAAAAAAACACATTGTGTAAAGTGGGGAAGTTTGGGATTAATTTACTGGACCCCTGGGTAGTCAGGAGACTAATGGTAAACTCCAGGACCCAAACAAACTATAAACGTCTAGGAAAATGAAAATGCAGATCGTAAAGTGTCAGGGGGCCTAACATTCCTGCTCTTGTTTACAATCACATCCAACTATAGGTGATGTATATTTTAGAGTCCATTTCAGAGTCAGACTTGGACATTTTTCATGTCCATACAGTGGGGGGGGGGGGGGGGG
>JAFFST010044771.1:83168-108594 GCA_022414735.1 Noturus placidus | reverse complement strand
ATATATATATATATATATATATATATATATATATATATATATATATATAAAGAAGCTTTTCAACCAATTGCATTTTATTTTTATTTTGTTTTCAAACTACAGCCATGAGAGGGCCAAAGTCTGTCTTCACAGATAACACTGTCCCAGGTTACCTCAAAGCATCACTACTGGCTGTCCTATTTACTTCCACACCAGTTTTCTGTGCCATAATGTCTCTTTTAAATGGCAAACAAAAAGATTTAATAAGAGAGTATTAACCTTAAACATTCCTATAATGTATTCTGGAGACATAGGCTTTCTAAAACCTAATCTACTGTAGATTATAATGATAATGCCATCATAAGAAATATATAGTGTACTAATGTGGATGCCAAGCAAGTATTACTTATTAGCAGGTTATTATTATGAAAATGATTTTTCTTCAATTATTTATCTCTGTTACCTTAAAGACAGAAATCCCTCATTCACTACAAGAAATCTGTATAAAATAAAAAGTATTGTAGGATGGTCACCACTATTAAGTGGACCTTAAAGAGTACAGATGTGCTGTTTCTTGCCTGTGAGCCCCTGATCTAATACTCATCTAACAACATGAATTAGTGGAGAGATACACTGCCACTCGCCATCGGTAAACTCCTGTGGTTGTTATAGAATTGTCATTTAGTAATTTTTAATATAAAAATGTACTTTAAATGTTTGATGCTGGTAATGAACTACTGTATGGCTTAATGATGTCAAGAGTGATTGCAATGCTGCTTGATTTTTAATGTCCTTCTATATGTGTACTATAATGGTATATTTTGTACTTATAAGGATGCCTCTTATGATGGTCAATGTAAACCAAACTACTAAATGCTATGCTATGTTTAAAGAGCTTATCTGATTGTCTTACCTGTGGTCTGCACTGATCCTTGCTGATGAATTTAATCAAAGTTATTGTGGTATACATATATACTGATCAGCACAAGTGTAACAATGTTGTGTATTGTCTGTACTTTTGTACTTTTTAGAAACTGTCCTGTCTTACACACTCACATTTTCAGCAACATACACAGTAGTTATGTGTTTTCCATGCTCTGTCTATTGTGCCAGAATGATTGTACTATAACAAATGAGAGAGACCCTAACAGAATGTTGTAATAAAGCCTAATAATTATGTTATTAAGAACCTTAGAATGTGGGTTTGGCACACATTTTCACACTGCCAAATTGTTGTTCAGATTGAGACATGTTCAGAGTGAGGCACACCACAATCTGTGTTTAGTACAATTTATGTCAAAGGCCCAAAATATTAAACCTTTTAGGTATAATACACTGTAGAAGAGGGAGAAGGACACATGAGCTGTCCTGTCATCCCACCATAAAGCCTTACTCTTAAGACTGATTATATATTTTTGTTTTAATACTCACTCCAAAAAGCAAAGCATACAGCTTATTACAAACACTTTATATATTGAAGTGCACTTGATTTTAAATGACTGACATGTTTCTTGATTTTAAATGACTGATATGTTTCCTCTCTTTGGAATATTGTATTTATGTCCAACTGTTGAACAATAAATTGCTAAATAAAAAAACCCCAAATTCACTTCTGAGCAAATTTTCTTTTTACATTGACCGAAGCTATTAATTGAGCCCCTTTCTCTCTTTATGTTTCAACTTTCCATCTTTCATTTTTTAAAAGTATTACAAGAATCCATATATAATAATAGTTTAATTAATATTGTGCTGTTTCAATGCCCCATATTGCTCAATGCCATAATAATAACTCTTACTCTTCGGTTTTTGGTAGGCAGACATGAGCATGAGAAGGACTCATTTCTCATGCACAGGGGGTGTTCCATGACAGTACCCTATTCCTAGAGCATTACTTTGTATGTTGCAATTTTTTTCTGTGGGCTTTTGATTTCAGCAGATGGAGCAGATGAAATATTGCACACAACAGCCTTTAATTACCCCTGGAAAATAGGGAATATATTAAGGAAAGGTCATTGGTCATCATTCTTTTAGATGGCCAGGTTTTACTCGATATAGGAATGAAAAACAGATGTGCTCAAAATCTTATATTTGTTTTAGTGACTATATGTTTAAAGTAGATTTTTAACTTTGCTAAAGTAGACTTTAAGTTTTAATGTATTCCCTTTCAGGGATTAACAGAACCAGATATGTTATTTTAATGTGGAAAACAGTAAACTATTAGACAGAAAATTCTCAATATTAATTTAAAACCAGACAGTCTTATAACTAACCCTGTAGATAATAATATAACAATATCAGATCAACGATTAGAATGTTTTACTCCAATTCGAGAGACTGAACTAATTTAATTAATTCCTTCATCAAAATCATCAACCTGTATACTAGATCCTTTACCTATACGTTTCTTCAAGCAGAATATTTCAGAAGTAATCAAACCCATTCTAAAACTAATTAAATCTTCTCTTAGCACTGGCTATGTACCTAAATCATTTAAACTAGCAGTTACCAAACCCCTGATTAAAAAACCTGATCTCAACCCCTTCATCTCCAAGATCTTAGAAAAGGTTGTAGCACAGCAGCTATGCTCATACCTACATAGGAATAACATTCATGAAATGTATCAGTCAGGAATTAAGCCTCATCTCCTGGCTCAGGTCTTATTTGACTGTTTGTTATCAGTTCATAGATGTAAATGGTGACTTTTCTATGCATTCTAAGGTAAAGTTTGGTCTTCCGCAAGGTTCTGTGTTAGGCCCACTTCACTTTTCTTTATATATGCTACCTCTGGATCAAATTATTCGTAAACATGGAATTAGCTTCCACTATTATGCCGATGACACACAGTTGTATGTTTCAGCAAAGCCCGATGACAGACACCAGCTTATTAAAGCTGAGGAATGTGTAAAGGACATTAGACACTAGATGCTTATTAACTTCCTTTTACTTAATTCTGACAAGACAGAAGTACTTGTACTAGGACAATATACAGCTAGAAGTAAGCTTTCTGATTACATAGTTACTCTGGATGGTCTTTCTGTTTCATCATGTGCAGCAGTAAAAGACCTTATTGACTCCATTCTTTCATTTGATGCTCATGTAGATAATATTACCAGAATAGTCTTCCTTCATCTCAGAAATATTTTTACCTCTAGGTTGGATTATTGTAATGCCTTAGTGTCTGTCTGTTCCAGTAAGTGCATAAATAAACTCCAGTTAGTCCAGAATACTGCTGCGAGAGTCGTTACTACAAGCAGAAGATATGAACACATCACCTGACCACTTACGCAAAGTACATTGTCCTTAACCGTTACGGGACAATAAGCATACCTAATAATCTCTCCCTCTCTCTCCCCCTCTTTCTCTCAGCAGAACTACATGTTACTCCTGAAATTCCACTGATTGTGACCCATTCTGGTCTCTGGACCGGCACAATCCATCCCGATGCACTACTTTGGGTTACATGCTGCTGCTGAGGATGGCCTCACATGGTGAAGCCTAAAGATAATTGAGATTACTGAGGATGGTACCACTTAAAAACCTTAAAGATGGCTTTGAACCTCAATTCATATGAACAGTAATGCTATGATGGCTATACTACAATTGCTATGATAGCTTTAGGACAGCGATTGCCACAGCTAGTTTTGCACTCAAGTCTCCATCAGCGAACAGTGGATAAGTTTAACAAAGCAAACTTCATGTAAAAACTTTAATGAATTTCCTAATTACATTACCATTTGACCATGTAGTATTAGTACATATGAACATATGAAATGGGTTATCAACTTCAACAATTCATTCATTTACTGCAGATCTAAGACCATATGCCTCCCAACCAACAGATGGAGACAAAAACTTCAATAAAATTTGTTTCTCTTTGGTCTCTGCACTCGCTGTCCCATGAATTGTTGAAATGTCCCGTGAACTTGCTGCCCCATATACGCACACACATACAATACTTAAGACAGCGCCATTGCAGATTTGCATTACTGTTTCCTGATGATTTGATTCAAATGGACGTTGAGGTCTTTTAGCGTTTACACAGTGCACCTGCATACTGGGGATGAACTGGCTTGGCCTCATATGTCCATGAGGATCATTGAAAATGCTCAAGTCAATTGGTTTGACAGTATGACTGATCTCGTTTTCCATGGCCCTGTTCAGGCAACAATTACCTGAAGCCAGCTGTGGCCTCCTCAGAGAGCACTGTCAAGGGGGCTCCTCCCTGTCACCCTCCAAAGACCGGAGACATGCTGGACATCAGAGCCAGATCTGTATGGGAAATTAAAGAAGAACACGGAGAAACACACCAGGGCAGAACAGAGTAGGCTGAGGATTTCTTCTTCATGCTTCAACTTTGACAGCCTTGTGAGGTCTCCAAGCCATGACCTAAGCTACATGTCTCTGAAATATAATGAAGATGCATTCAGCCAGTAAGCATTTAGAAATATTTGTCATTGCACTGTGACAGCTGGCTGTACGGTAATGTTGACTTACAGAGAATATCTGGGCTGAGGCTCATCACACTGGAGTTTGATAAGAGGACATGCTTCCAGCAACACAGGAGGGAGCTTCATAATTGGCCTTCATCCCCATCAGTTATCTCAGGAGGTATACACACACACACACACACACACACACACACACACACACACACACACACACACACACACAGAGATTAATGTCAGAATTGAAGTGTAGTGAATATTCAAATGTTTGGAATATTACACATCCTTGGCTGTATGTATAATTGTTTGTGAATATGTTTATGATCTTTCTGTCTATCTAATATAGCAAGTAAGCAATTAAGAAAAAAAGCCTCAGATTTATAATAGTAATACAAAAACAAACAAATAAGCAAACAACTCATTTACAAGAAATATTTTTTCCCTCATGCATCGCTAATGACTATTAAATGAGAAGCACATGATTGTTTTGTCCCATTCTACACCACACTCACATTGTGAAAACTTAACTAAAGGAAAAAAGGGGAACATCTGCAGAACAGTGCTAATTATTGAGAAATATGGGGAGAGAATGGGCTTGGAATGGATAGGCTTCAGATCCTCTTCCAAGCGCCTGCGCCCGCAGTGGTGTTGCTTGTTTCATCTCAGTGTGCTCTGTTGTTTTACTGCACTGTGACGATCCTGCAGGCCTCTGCCAAGCACGCCTGATATTTATTAAGGAACTGTCATGTCAGAAACAGTCAAATATGGCCGCATGGCTCCTTAGGGTCCAAGTCAGTTTGTGATACTGGTGGGAGCACTTGTATTTGGAACAAAACAGATTGGGCTTTTATCTCTTTACTTTAGAGGACTTCTGGCCTGGTTTGAAGCCTTGTAATTCTTTCAATATTTTATGTTAGATTTGTTCTGTGAAATATGTCTGTATCAAAAGGTAGTAATAATGGACTCCTACAACCTTGATTCAGATTCATCTAAAGCACAGCTTGATTATTTCAGGAGATCAAACATAATGACCTTAAATTATCCACAGACACAACAACCACATGAAACAAGATTTTTCCTGTGTTGCATTAAAACATACAAAGCCAGGACAGAGAGTATGCAGAAATAATTTTGGGTGATGGACAGCATGTCTGTGTACTTGTGTGTACAGTTAACATTAGGGCTGGCCTGGATGAAGAGAAATTAGAGAAGAATATAAGAAGAAAATGGTTTTATATCCAGGTGGACAATTCATAATCTGGTTCAATTAAAATCAGAATGATATAAAAACTGCTTGAGATGTGAAAACCTTTTATTGTGTGCAAAAAGAAGGATCAGTACATAGTATATAAAATATTACATGCAGTTTAGATGACCTGTACACAGATAACTCAATAAAGAGGAACTAAGACCAGATATAATTCTAGATGTAACAGTGTAAATATACTGAGTCGGAAGACTAAGTGAAATAGAAAATGCTGTGGCAATACATTGATTATTCCAAAATAACCTTTCCCTATATACATTGTGCTGACACTCTGGTTCTGTCTACTTGATTCTAGGCTTCAGTCATTGTGGACTATCTTTCCAATGACTTCATCTTCAGTGGCAGATCCGTGGCAAATCTCATGACAGATCCATGACCCCATTTATTAGCTCTGTTTATAATTAGCCTTTATAGGATTACACACCTGAGGCCAAGATTATTTTCACATGCTTGTTATCTAGTTTTATAAATCCTGTAAAAAGCAAACTTGTGAAGCTTTTTCAAAACAGTTCTTGAAAAATTTTCTTTTTAGCTCCCTTGGATAAGCCACATAAATTCCTCATGTCCACCAGATGCAGTTGTTTAGGCTTTCATGGTTAATTAATGCACCTTCCGCTACAACTCTGGGGAAAATATGACATTCCACATGTGTGCTGTTGCACCTTCCTGTCATCAAAAGTACACGTCAGTGTGTACTGCCTTTGTTTTCAGCTGGCCTTGTTGATTGTATGAGTCATAGTCTGCAAAAGATTATGTGCTGCTGTAACTATAGCCAAGCTGTTGGACTAGCAAACAAGTTTGCTACAAAAATGACACTCTATGAAAGTAGGAATAGTAGGTCAAGCAAATCATATTCACTCACACTTAATTAATTGAAGTTTTCTCCATATGAACAGTATGTTATCTTCAATATTCTTTTACAGTGGACATCCTGCAAACTATATTAAGTTTGTTTTTTTTTGCTGAAAGAGATTTACAGCTTGCATTCTCTGATTGATGACGTACAAGAGTACAACATTGCAGCCACAGTTGAGAATCAGTGTTTGTTCTTCTAAGCATCACTCCAGTATGCAGCTAATAAAGCAGCTACAGTGCACATAGAACATTTATAAACCACATGAATATTACTGCACTGAAGCTATTCCATCATGGCCTGCTTGCACTGCACACACACAAAAACATCTTAACTCCCCTCTCCTAGAAAGGGTAAACAAACATGACGAAGATCAGATGATGCAAAAACCAAAGTACATGGGAATTTCAGGGCGTGAGAAATGTTTCTGTGTAAAATCACACTTCAAAATTCTGGACTCGGGCTGGTATATGACAATGTGATCTGGACCGTAACAATGTCAGAAAAACCAAAGTATGGATGAAAATAAATCAAGAAATATTACATGATTCTTGGGATCAACCCCAAACATTTTGATTTTATAAAAACCTCTTTGCTCTAAATCCCAGAGAGGATAACATTTATGGGGCTAAATAATCTAGCGAGAGGTCACTCCATAATTTTCGGGAACACGTAATGTTCACTGCACTGTGTGTTCTTGTAGGAAAACTTTAAGGACTTGCACATTTGGAGAGAATAATTTGCTAGCTAATTAGTGGAGCTTCTAAGAATAGCACCTGTGGCTTCATTTGAGCTGGCAGTCTCAAAATCAGGGTGGTTTACACATGGAACTTGCGGGCTGTGAGGTTTGCTGAATTCCACAGTGAAACCACAGCTGAACTAAACTCAAATTACATGTAGCACAGATTGAGTAGTGAAAGATGGCTAGACTTTTGTTTTCGAGATGATGCTGACCAGAATCTTTTAGCTCCTCATTTTTAATTTAAATAACGACAGTTGAAAAAATACAAGTTATGAACTATTTTGTGAGGCTATTTGATAAGCATGCAACTTCATGATTATATACATAATTATAGTACTATACTATAGGTATAGTACACAGAAGCCAAACACATAAATGTTCCAACTATTGTAACCTGGACAAACTATACTGCTTCATCTGTAGACAAGAACATGCAAATTATATACTATTTGTTTAATGGGTTCTCCATGAATAGTGGAAAATCAGCCTCTGGACTTTCATAAAAGTCCAGTTAAATCAGGGTCACGGAGAACCTGGAGCCGATCCCAGGAGACATCGGGCACAAGGCAGGGTACACCATGGACAGGGTGCCAGTCCATCGTAGAGCACAATCACATACACACTCACACACCCATTCATACACTACGGACATTTTGGACACGCCAATCAGCCTACCATGCATGTCTTTGGACTGGGGGAGGAAACCGGAGTACCCGGAAGAAACCCCCGACGCACGGGGAGAACATGCAAACTTCGCACACACATGGCCCCGGTGGGGCTCGAACCTCAGACCCTGGAGATGTGAGGCGAACGTGCTAACCACTCATAAACTAAAATATTTTTGGTAGCTCACTACATTAATTCTGTCCAGTTTTAAAAAGTGTCCTGCAGCAAATCTGGCATCCACATACAGCAGCTTAAAAACTCTTGAAGACAATGAACTTTACACAGCAGAATTATAACTTTTATATTTTTATGTTTTTATTTAAAAAAAAACAGAAGAGTGACTTTTTTATATAAAGGAAGAGTGACATGTTTGACAAAACTTTATTCAGTTTTATCAGTATTTTCTTCTAGAATAGCTATTAGTAATCTATTTGTTGAGAAGTTATTCTGCTGTTTGGCAGTTAAACATTTGGCTAGAAAAAGTCTGGACCAAGTTTGAAAGTTATTTAACCCTAATCTGATATTATGACAAATATGCATGAAGGCATGAAGAATTTTTAACTGCAAACCCCAGAATGTGTGTGTGTAGATATATATATATATATATATATATATATATATATATATATATATATATATATATATATATATGTAAAAAGTGTGCCAGAGAGCAGGCGGTCAGTATGGAAACGTATTGGACATTGTGATCTTTCCCTTCTGTCATGATGACAGGTCTAACAGATGAGGAGTCACAAACACTCTCCATTTCCCTTTCAGGCTCTCATTTATTATAAGAAAACACTACACATGGACACAGAAATTCTACCTTTAGTTTTCAAGTCATTCTGACATGAGGTTTGTATCAACAACAAAAAAAGATTTTTTATTTTTTGACGTGAAATGTTGTTTGCAACGTTTCCTTGTTTAGGTTCCCTCAAGAGGGCAGTATTTGTACAAACGAGTTATCTTGCCTGAAATAATTATATAATGTCACATCTACGGTTGAGTGTTTTCCTATTACCATAAAGAAGATCTGAATTTTGACTTGACACTTTAACAACATTCACCACAGTACTCACTAAACATCATACATAAAAAGCCATATGCCTATTATTTTAAAGGAAGAAAATAAAACAGCAAGTATTTCCATTTAATTAAGTAATTTAATTAAGGAACACTCTGTTCCCTTTATTTTTTTGAGCAGTGTATTTTAAATAGGTTCCTAAAACTAAATTTAAATATATGTGTACAGTGGTTTCCTTTGCAAAAAATAAGTTTACATATTGACATTATATATGTAATAGATGTAGTAAATGTTTCTATAGAGAAACAGAATGTTTTGGTCAATGTCCTTCATCAGCTTCTGAGGATATATAAGGTCAGACCAATCTCCAGTTGGTTTATCTAGATCTGGGGCCCTGTGAATCCTGTTCTGCAAACACTGGGCGACTGGGCAGGGGACAAGAGGTGGCTGGCATAGACAATCCACACACTGGCACATTTTGGGAGGTAAGGAGGAAACCGGACAACCCCGAGGAAGTGGTGTGGAGATGTGAGTGGAGAAGTAAGTGGAGATATTAGTGAAGATGTGAGTAGAGAAATGAGTAGAATAATGGGCCCTATATAAAAAAGGAGAATAAAACACTATAATTTTTCTTCATTTCTCTTCGTGCTCCTCCTTCTGATATCAGTATATATACGTGTGTGTGTGTGAATGTGTGTGTTTGTGTGTCTGTGTATGTATGTGTGTGCGTGTGTGTGTGTGTGTGTGTGTGTGTGTGTGTGTGTGTGTGTGTGTGTGTGTGCGTGTGAGCGGATCCTCCCACTGCGCCGGGCCGCTTAATTACGAGGCTCGCGCGGAGTCTGAGCTACTTAAACGGCTCCCGGATGGGAGAGCTCACAGAGAGTTCAGTGAAGTTCCGTTCTGCTGAAGTTTGCCTCAGTGCAGTGTCAGTGTGTTAGTGTGTGAGCTCGCTTGCAGTGTTAGTGTATCAGTCATGCAGGTGAACTGGATGGTGATGTACCAGAGCGCGGTGCTGCTGCTGCTGCTGCTGCTGCAGGGCTGCCTGAGCGCCGCCGCCGGAGGATGGAGAGAATTAAAGAACGACGGTACGGAGCTGATCCCGGAGTACACCAGCCACACAGCACATCCAGACCACCAACCTCAGACATCTAACAACAACACGATGAACGAGGCCAAAAACGGGGGCAGGAGGCAGTCAGCTAACAGCCCTGCATATGGCAAGTATTTGCTCGGAAATCCAACTTTTCTACCTGTTGTTACTCAGATTAGAAAGGGTTAAATAAGATGGGGAAAGGCTGCGATTTTCACTTTTTTTTTTTAAAGCTGAGTCACATTTATATACTCATTTTAAAAATTTATTTTGCTGCTTCACTAAAAGTTACTCCTCATGGCAAGAACGTAATAAGAAATGTAGCTCCTATTCATTCCTACTCTCATAGAGAAGGGTACTAATACGCCTCTACTTTAAACCAAGATGTTTTCATTGCTTTTTAATTTGTTTCATTCAGTTTTGATTCTATTTGATAAATTACATTTATAAGCATATCTGCTCACTATTTGCTGCTTTCATTTTAGTTTGATAAAGAGTGTTTAAGTTTTGACCTAAACTGTTTGACAGGACTTTTGCGGCCCCAAATAGTATTTCAAAACATGTTGGACCTGAATTGTCAGAATAATTTTACTCTGCAGGCACCCTTCATATCTGCTGCTCAGACAATCCTAAACTCTTTGAAAAAGAACTTCTTTAAGATTTATTTATTTATTTTTTTGAAGATTAATGATGCTTAGCTGTGTGAAAGGGTTCTAGTTTACAGCCCTTTTCAGACACGGAAACACTCTGTTGTAGGGTTAGAAACCTTAATGGTTTACTCAGAGGGACAAGCGATGAACTAAAGATTTTCAGAGTAAAAACCTGAGTAAATCATAGTAAGTTTTTTGAAGAGATACTAGAAAACAAAAAAAAAAAGAAGAGATAAAAATGTGCTACTTTATAATAACCGCAACACTCACAGATGTTGAGGACTACATCTAATAGCCTAGTGTAATTTAGATGGGTAAAAAACAGATGGGTTAATAGTCCTCATGGCTTTACATCATCTCTGTACACTTCATTATATTGTTCTTTTTACCTCATAGATGTAAAATGTCCTCTAGCTACCAGATGTTTAATGGATAGAATTAAATTTGAATTAGCTTTTGGATTGTGGAGTTATTAAAGTGGCATTGCACATTAAGGAATTGTGAGGAAACATGCAAAGCAGAGTCAGAGGAATGCATGAGTCTGTGTGTTGCAATCAGGTCATCACCTGATAACTCAGTGTTTTGTGTGATTTCCGCTCTGTTACACAATTAGTCAAGGTCCACATGACTATCTAATTGCATCAGTATGTTTTCAAGCAGAATCGAATGGAGTTGGTTAGAGCATTTCTTAAGGGTATTTTAAAATTGTTATTTAAATGCGATGGTGCTTTAGTGAATGATTCCCACCTGTGGTTAATAGACCGTGTAGTAATAGACTCTCTGTGCTACGTGATCTTTTCACCTGACTTGTGGCTGTCAGTATTGTAGTGTTCTTAGTGACCTTTCATTTATTTAACGCATCAATGTGGAAGTTGGTGTAGCTGGACTATTAATATTGATATGATAAATACATTATTTCAAATAAATCATTTAATAGAATAGAAATGGATTTTTAAGCCCCCTTAAAATAGATGCTTAACAAGGAATAATAAACAAAATCATGTCAATAATAAGAGTAAAAAAAACACATATGTTACACAAGTTATATAAACTTGATTATATACAGAGAAATTAACAAATGAACACTTTATATGCGTAACTTTAGAATTGAGAATTTTCCTGAGCGGTGGGGTGTGTGCAGTCCCTTGTGGACAGTATGGGGTCATGCAGAATATGCTCACCTCTCTCTGGCTGACCTCCAGTTCCTTCGCAGTTTGAAGGGGAGCGGTATCACTGGGCCTTCATAAAATAGATCAGGTTCTCTGAGAATGAGAAGAGGGAAAACATGAACTCGTCACACACATAAATCCTTTGTTGTCTCTCTATGAGTTGAGCAGTTGAAGGAAACAAATCCCTCTGCAGTATAATTTTTGAGCTCATCATTCCAGTATCTTGTATGGTAATTTAGTGTGGTGTCATTTGAAATCGAACAATAGCTTTCTGATTTTGGCCTCCAGCTGAAAAACGAATTCTAAATTAATTCACATTCATCTTTACAAAAATTAATTAGAATGAATTAATTTTTCACTTGAGTGCTTTTGAGCTTTAGAAAGCTTAGAAGAATTGATTTCTCCACAAATTAACTGAAAAAACTTTTACATATTGATATGATGTAAATGTAACTACAATAAATTAATTTGCAAATGTACATATTTCTATTTACTGAGTTTAACATAAACCTGCCATTATTTGCCTATACTTTTTGTGCCACTTAAATATTTTACTTAAGTGGAAATTCTGCACTTAATTTAAATATGTTGATCCATGAATAATATTTTTCACTAGTTTTTACTAGTTATTACTATTTTACTAGAAATTTAATTAACAGCAGATGTAGCACAGTTTCATGCCTGAGCTTATTTTCTTTTTGCTTCCTGTCCATGTATAGAAGCCTCTGAGCTGACTTGCAGAGAGCTGCGTTCTACCCGCTACATCACTGATGGTTCGTGTCGTAGTGCCAAGCCAGTGAATGAGCTTGTGTGTTCAGGTCAGTGCTTGCCTGCTCACCTGATGCTCAACTCCATCCTTCGGAGCAAGTGGTGGCGGAGCAGCTCTACTGACTACCGCTGCATTCCAGCGCACTATCGCATACAACGTGTACAGCTCCACTGCCCCAACGGCAACACTCGGACCTACAAAATAAGAGTGGTGACCTCCTGCAAGTGCAAGCGCTTTACCCGACACCACAATCAGTCTGATGCCAAAGACCAAACTTCTCAAAAAACACGGCACAACAAGAAGCGTGAACGTCTCCAGCAGACACGGGGCCGAAGCAGAGAGCCTACTATCAGCAGCAACTCATACTGAGAAGCAGCCATCTATGTATGTCAGCTCATACAATGACTCTGTCTGTTTCTCCCACAAACACACTCACATACATACACACAACATCACATTTTGGCCAAATGCCAATCAACAAGTCCAAGGGAAAGAAGACTTAATAGATATAACATCTGAAGTATTTCTCTGCGTATTAACCATTTAATGAGATCAGAAAGTCTTCGATGTGTTTCACAAACTTTGCATGGCCAATTGAGCTTGAAGTAATCCCAATAACAGAGATGTTTGACAACAGAAAACCAGAGGACTGTTGGATTTTTGCTTTTTGGTTTGTAGTTGTGGGAGATCAGTGTAGAGAATTTGATGGTTTATACTGTATATTGACAGTATTCCTGTGGAGGGCTGATGATCTAATTTTCTTGAAGTTCATTATAAGGGTGATCAAGATGAACATTGACACCAAAGTTAACAAGCATAACCATGACCAAATCCTACATCAGCGAGGCTGCAAGCTTATGGCTGAGGTGAATGTTTGTATAGCTGAAATGAAGTCATCTCTTTCGGGTGTGCTGTAGCTCATGATCCAGCTGCCCAGGAGTACTGGGCTCAGAAAACGTGATGCTGGTGACACATTGCTGAAATGTTGCATTCTTAACCCTGGTCACATGCAAGTAACTCATCTGATAGTCTGCGCTGCTGAGTTCTCACAGACTTACCTTTCCAGAAGAGACCTTATAGGAGCTGTCAGCTGGAGCTGAGCCCAATGTCAGTGACAGAAAGTGGGAACAGTTGTGTCAGCACTCCACGAGCTGAGTCTGTTAGGGCCAAGAGCAGCAAACACTGTTTCTCTGTCCTGTCTTAATTACTAAATAGACTCATTCCTGTGTTTAGGATTTGAGTCATAAAAAGCCATTTCCTCTAGATGTGGTCAGTTCCTGTTTGTTTGAATAACAGAGAAAGGGGGCCCACATGCATGTAGGAATCTACAACAATTGTGCCTGTTGTTACCTTAGGGGCAGAACACTTTTCTACACCGCCCCCGTTCTCTGGAAACCATTTGGAGCTTCTTGGCCAGTTGGCGTAACTAAGTAGTTTTAATGGTTATTTAATTGCAATAACAGTGAGATTTAAATGCAAGGACATTAAATCAACAATAAGCATGTACAACTACATGTAATCTCAGTATACCATTTAATTATAAATGCTTTAGTTATATTATACAAAGTATAAGCTTTACAAATGTGCTGTGAAATTAATAGGAGGTTGACTTGAGCTCTGGATGAAAAATGACCTGACAGAATGACAGTGTCCTCCAGCAAAGCCATGAGAAGCAGTGTGCTTTTAACAACTGGAGCTGCCCAAGGAATCAATTCCTCAAACATCCTTAGGGGAGCTTTAAGAGACAAACATGAAATACGGGGCTGAACTCTGGATGTAAGCACATGTTGATATTACACAGGATGTACAGTAGGAGACCTGTGGAATCCCAAGCCAGACATTTGCCTGTCACATCCAATCCAAGTGTCTCGCCTCCAGTATATCTAATGAAGAATATTTCACTCATGTCCGGACATTGTTAAACTCCAGATTTTTTTCCCTTTGGCTTCCCATCTCTGTTTTATATACATAACTAATCGTGTTTGCTTCTTTTTTTTCAACTGTATGTTTGAAACAGAAACTGGAATTTTTTTCCCTCGTCATGTAAGACAAATTGACATGTATAACCAGATTGGATATAGAGTACTTACCTGGTCTGTTGATACAAAGCTCTTTAAATGTGTACTAGATGGAATGATTGCAACCCTTCCCAAATCCTGAAAGACAGTAATACAAAGAATGAACTGTATATATAAATGTATGTATTTATTTTTGAATTTCAACATTTAAATTATTTATGCAACCTTTTTTAAAAAAACAAAAAAATAAATAAATAATAAAATAATAGCCATTATTGTTCTATATGAAATAATAGTGAATTTCCTAACAAAATGAGAACACAAATAAAGTAAGTCAAAGTATATTTGAAAGGCAGTGTGTTTATCATTCTTTTCAGAGTGCTCTGATGAATGCTCTCCCGCACGCTAAGCCTGTCTCTCAGTGAGGCCTTGGTAAACAATGTGCTGCAATCGGAAAACGGAGGTTTGGGTGCACTTTGGAATGTCTAGCTGTACTTTACAATAGGTGAAAGAAAAAGAGTTTGTACAAAAGAATCATTATGTTGGACATGCTTGGTTCAGTCACTTTTTGTTTAGTATGGTGAACTTCAGCTATAGACCAGCATTATGTTGTTTGTTTACCTACGCTTCCTTCATACCATAAAGGATACTTTTCTTAGGCCACTTAATCTAGACGACCTCTGTGTTTGTCATGTTTGTTACATACTAGAACTCTGTGTACAATTGCTCATGAAGGAACTCCCAACGCGTGCCTAACTAGCTCCAGCCGACAGTGTGCACAAAATACAATAAGATGTTTATGCTGTAAATCATCCAGATGACTGTTTCACAATCTTTGATGTCATTTAGATTAGGTTTATATGTACTGTAAGTAATTGCTAATCAAATACAGAGAAGTAACAAATATGGAAAAAAATGCCTTTCTAGACTAAATTGTTTTCTTTACTTTTGCCATTATTCTACAACAGTCATCTGATCTCCTGGTATCATCTATTATAGCCATTTTCAATATTACAATCAAGATGTATCCATAATCACACGGCATGCTGTGCTTTCATTCAAATGTAGCTGGCAGGCATAGAGCTTCTTGAGTAATTCAAGAACAAGTGTTGGTGAGTAGCACAAGACTAGTAACTTAAGAAATTGTTGCTGACAAAGCATCTGTCCTGAGTTATGACACCATAACTGAGTAATTACTCAGCAGCAACCTGGCACGGTCTTTCTGAACCAGAGGGTAGGCAGGGGTGTGTGAGAGGTCAGACGGGACCTGCTCCTCGGAGTGTATTTAACACTTCAGTGGCTTCTCTACAATGTCTCAAATACATGGGCCCTGAACGGGCCATTAATATCAGGTGTCAGTAGAATGTAGTCATAAGGCTCCAGGCATAAGGATCACACAATAAGGCTTCCATTTGCCAATATATGAATTATTATGCAATTAACAACATGTCATTATAAATTAACTGCAGCAAATGGACATAGCAAATAATCCCAAATGTATTGCAATTTGGTATTATTTATTATTTGTAATTTATGCGAGACTGAATTAGCAGTGATCCCACAGACGTTTCTAATGTCCTTATATATGTTCTGCAAAGTAACTATTTCAAAAGTAACAAATTAAAAACAAATTTGAGAAACAAACTTTCCAATAGATTAATTGGTGTGAAAAGCTGTAGGCCCATTTATATTTTAGTGTATAAAAATAGCATTTCTGGAATATTATTTGTATGTTTATTGTTAATAACTAGTGATTTTACATTTATTGGGTGTATCTGGTAATCAATAAGACACTAAACAACTAATAAGCAAGTTGTTATATGTGTAGTATGTTTTCTGAGATAAGTATTTAAACTGACAATGTTTAATAATTCTTCTCTCTCTCTCTCTGTCTCTCTCTCTGTCACACACACACACACACACACACACACACACACACACACACACACACACACACACACACACACACACACACACACATACATCTGTAGATCTAGTCCTGTAAACCACTTTTATGTAAACCTCAGTATCCTCTGCATGCAACTCATCTGACCCAAGCTGTATGTCTGGCAGATAATATTGCTTTCAACTGCATTTTTAAGGTTTACCATCTCCTTTGATCTTGGTAATACTGAGGTCAAACATCTCATCTCTCCAGGTTGCCCACTATTAGTGTTTGATTGTACTCAGATGCTAAGAGATTATTCACCAGACCCAAATGAAATACAAATCAATTAAATGTATCAAGTATCGCCATTTAAAGATGATTGAAAGAGATATTAAAATTGAGACAAAGAACGTTTGAACCTTTGGTGTTCATCACTCGTACTGCAATAATAAACATAAACAGATGCTCTTGGCATGCAGAATGTCTCGTTCAGATCAGAATCAAAAGCCTTTAAATGTTCCCATCAAGAGCAGCTACAAATTGGCTTTACTATTCTCCTCTGCATTCTTTATTCAACTCATAAATTTGGAAATTTTTACCAGGAACATTAGATTCTGTTGAATCCGTGTTAGCGTACCTAAAAAATTAAGTCAAGGTACTCCAGAAAAAGATCTAATTTCCTCAAAACACATGGAACTATGAGGGATGTATTCAGAGAAAGATGTTTGTGCTGCACTAGCCTTATCAGGTCACGTGCACTAATAGCTTAGAACAAATCTAAAGCAGAGCTACACTTGGCATGGAGATATGGAAAGCACAAGTTTAACTAATTTGGAGTCCTCCATGGTGCACTGTGCTGTGGGGATATCGTTACTATTCAGAGAGAGGGTTGCCGAGCAGGAGGAGGAGGAAGAAACATGGGTTAGAACTGTGGAGAGGCTGGGGCTACTAAGTGTGTCCTACAGCATTATTTTAAACACACACAAGCCTCCAGAGACTACAAATTGATATCGAAGCTGAATTCCTGGGCCCTGGAGGAACAAGAGGCATCACTTAAGCAGGGTGCACATCAATGGCCCATTCAGGATGGCTGTGTAGGAAACACTAGGGGAGCGTATGAGTGCAAGGACAGACGGTAGCACGTCACGGGCCAGCAGCAGCAAATGAGCCACAACTGTCTAAGCCAAGTACAGGAATATGATGAAGGTCAAGCATATGTAGCAAGGAAATCAGCAGCAGACTGGATAGGAGCAGTCAATATTTCAAAACAACAGTAACCACAAACAATGGTAGAGGTCTTAGGCATGTATTACTTGTCTCCATTTGGAATCAATAAAATGAAAATCCAAGAGCAAAATGTTCAGATCCTCATACAAATAAATAAGCTCAGTCAAGGCACAAGGGCTCTGAGCAATCTGTTGTTTTTTTGTGGAAAGCAAGATAACATTCATCATATTGTGCTCTGCAGCTTTTGCCAACAGGGTGTTGAGTGCTGGCTCTAGACTGTAGTTTGTTTGCTTAAAAGATTACAATTCGTCCAAGTCAAACAGACACCTTGAACATTTACCCTGCTCTGACAATAAACACATGCCAAATGGTTTGAGAGCATGTGCAGGACATTCCTGTATTCATGAGGGGGGATAGAGGCCAGGTAAAGGCTAGCACATGCACGTATGATGTCATCATGTACATAGCAATTATGCATATGATATCACAGGCCACCATTTGGAACACAGTCCACAGAGGAGAATGAGAATAGATGCTTATAAAGATAGTTACACATATTAAGGTGTGATTTTACTGTGCCAATGTGTATTGCTGCTTCAATTCAAAGAAAGTTATGCACATACAGAAGTAAAACATATTTTATAAGTGCATTATTAAATGTGGGATTGTATATTTATTGCACTGCAGACCACTATACTGTAGATGTGTTTTACTTATTGTTTGTGTGTGAACAAAAGGTATTGAGAAAGTTGAATTTCTGACAGGGTCTAAGGAAGCCTGTGTCTTTTTATTAAGCAAAAATAGCACAATTTTATCCATTTGCTTAAATGAATATGCAATATTATTTTATGAGAGTTTCTTCGGGGAGATCCAAACTCACATGAGTACTAAGAACATTTAGCACACACACAAACTTATTTGCATATTGTTTATAACATTGTAATTATTCTTTCTATATAACACACAACACACCAATTATGTGTAGAAGATGTACACACAATTTCTCAACATGTTATAAATTTCTGATTCTCAACAACATGTTATAAATTATATCAATAGAGTGAAGTGAAACTGAATTTGTGATAGGACTAGGTAGAGTCTACAGATTACATGACAAAAAATATCATAGAAATTTCAATAGCTATCAACTAGACTATCCAAATAAATGTTGAGAAAAAAGGACAAATTAAAAGTCTATAGAGTGTATAGACTTAGGTACTAGTTAGGTACTAAAAAAATCAACAACATAAACTGTTGACCGTTTTCTACCTTCGGAAAGACTCCACGATAGAGGATTTTGCTATTTCTGGTTTCAAGGTAACATGACAAGCTGCATTTTTGTCTTATTAACTTCATGAGAGAGAGAGAAAATGAGAGGCTGGTGAGAGAATGAGTTTATAGCTCTAATAACATTAGTGATAACAGGAACTAACTTGTCTCACAGATGTTCCACAACAATAAATGTATCTAGGAATGTTTAAAAAGCATGGTGTTGTTCATTACAAATTCAAAATCTTAATTATCAGCAAATCACTGTGGAACAAAGAGGAATAAAAAAACTTAGGAACATGCTGTCTATATATACAAACTTAGAAAATGCTGAACCCTTAAGAGTTGTTTGGTTTGCCCCTCTGTAATCCAACACGGAAGTGTTTCTCAATCAGAAAGGGTTCTAAGGGAGAAAAGGAATCCCTTTTATCTCTATATCACCTATTAGTCAAGACCTTCGGTCATATGATCCACATGTGATCCACAAAGCATTTCGGCAGAAGTAGTGGGGTAGATTGCCATTGCTTTCCCCACCCCTCCCCATTTATCTGGGCTTGGGACTGGCATGTAGCTGCTGCCAGTCACACGGCTGGGTATACATACTCACACGGCTAGGTATACATACTCACACACCCATTCATACACCCATTCATTCACTTTGGACACGCCAATCATCTTACCATGCATGTCTTTTGACTGGGGGAGGAAACCGGAGTACCCGGCGGAAGCCCCCGATGCACGGGGAAACATGCAAACTCCACCCTGGCGGGACTCAAATCCTAGACCCTGGAGGTGTGAGGCGAACGTACTAACCACTAAGCCCCCGCGCCCCCCTATTATCTAATGAACCCTTAAGTACAGAGTGTGTACCAGAAGTCACCTACTTCAACCTCTCATTAGCTTGATGGATTTCAATCACAACACATCATGCTGGATTATAAGTTTTGATGCACCTTGGTTAAAATATTATAAAATTACCCATTTCTTCTTGATGATACAGAGTGAGGTGTAGAAGGATCATTCTAAATGTTATTAATGCACATCTGAACAATAGTAGAAAATCTGCATTCCTGCCCATAATTGTCTATGTGTAAATGCTCCATAGAATAGCTATATTGTCAAATAATTTAATTGCCTATGTCTATTTGTCATTGGACAGGGACATTTATCAGTTTCTTCTTCCTCAGCTAAATCTGATTATAAGTAAATTGCTTTAGTATTTCAATATTTAGTAAATCACCCAGTACAAGTATGTGCCATTTGAAAGCTATTTGGCCTATGTTGTTTGGTCTGATTAAACAGAGCAATCAAAAACAATCAATCAAAATGCAGGGGTAATTGCTTCTTAGCCATGTGGATGGATATATTAACCAGTAAGATAGCAGCTATTTCTGGGATTTCTTGTATAGCCTTCTGATCAGTTTGGCTTTTAAGAAAATATCCTCTGGGATGTTACAAAAAGCACTGAAATCATGCTCTATACCAAGGATTAAAGCACAATGTGATATATATATATATATATATATATATATATATATATATATATATATATATATATATATATATACAGTATATAGCCCTTTAATCTTTAATATATAAAGATTTTTGTAGCAATTCATTCTATAGTACATAGGCTATAGAAATTGTAAAAAACAAAAAACAAAACATATCTACTAAGTAAATATGTTTAGTTGATTACAGACATTTTTTCATACAAGCTAATGAATAGCAGAGTATCTCCTAAGAAAAATGTAATCAAAATGTGTAATTGGTTTCCCCAGTAATGAGGCTGTGCATATATGGTAGTTACTTGCCAATTACAGTGTAAAATACACATATTAGCATTTTAGGTAATTAATTTGCTATGTGCTCAATTCAGACATTTTTGTGGATCATCAAAAATGTAAATGACTTTTGTCTGCTCCTGACATCTCTTCCTCCAGAGGCCCTCACTTCTCTCTTAATTTAATAGGCACTAGGGAGCAGAGCAGTCTTTGTGTTCATTTCACATTTTCTCCCCTTTGAATCAAGTCCGCCAAGTTCATGTTTTTGAGAAGGGAGAAAGGAAAAGAGGGCAAACAGCCCATTTTACACCACTGTGAAGGAGCTCCACAGCGGGCTAATTCTAGCAACAGATGGCCCAGAGCCCATCCATCAGACAGGGAATATTTTTCACTCCTATAAAGAACAGAAAAGGAAAAACACACAAGACACCTATCATGCTCCCAAAACCATAGTGAGTTCCAAAATCAATGGATAGACCTGAATATAAGGCTTCAGTCTAGTCTAGGGTTCACTTGTTATTAAGCAAAAAAATCTCGCCTGGTTGATTATGAAAAGCTTGTCCATTTGTGTTTTACTAAGATGATTTATGGGGGCTCATAAAAGAGCTCAGACATAAAAAAAGCAGAAACAAGTATTCCCCAAAGGGAAATATATGGCTAATAATACAAAAGATGAAAGATTTCATGAGCATACGTTAACATGCAATCTTCGAACATACACACATCCCGATACACTAATCTCGTTGCACCCATCTTCAGATGTAATTAAATTACATTCTACATGAAAAACTGAATTATGTACAAAACTGGAGCATGAGTCTAAATGCTCAGTTTATGGACTATGCATATGTGGAATTCTACCCCTTGTATACATTTGGTTGTGCAAAAAAAAAGAGAAGTCAGCACAAAAAGCTTGGAGAAATGGAAAACTTTTTTTTTTCAGTGTAAATTAGCACCATGCCTGTTGTTCAGAACAGTATAGGCAATGCTGCTTCATTTTACCAAACAATTAGACTTTTTGACCTACCACTGCAGTATTAAAAAAAATTCTCAAAGATATTTTATTTATGACAAAATGTGATATAATCTAATTTTAGGACCTTGGTAAAAAACTGTTCAAAGAAATTAAATCTTTTAATACTGCTTGTCGATTCAGCTGCCATGCAGATCTGGCAACCCTGGTCCTAGCATATAAGTAATGAATATATAAGGCATACATCACTTTCCTGACAGCTACCATAAGAAGATCAACACATTAAACAGGATTTTTCTGGCACTGCCACATTTTCAAATGTTAAAGGACTGTAAGAAAAACGAAAACGGTTTAATTGGACACTATTTTACCGGCCATCTTATTCTGTAGAGAAAAAAAAAAATTACCAAAGGGCATATCAGCCATATTAATGCCCTCCACAGTATAATTAAAAGGAAATTTATCATCTGGAACAACCTACGATGTATACATTAAAACAAAAAAAAAGAGAAACAGCCTATAATTAAACATCTTTGCTTTCTTGGTTTATTCCCAAAAATAATGACTATTTTTAATGGATATTCAAACTGAGTCTAATTCTCCTGTGTGATATATATGAGTCATAATGCTTTAAACAATGACAGCATAACTAATAACCAACCAGTAAAAACAATCCTAAAAATTACCCCTAACTATCATACTGAGGATCCACAGAAGAATGAACAGAAACCAGTAACTGATGATCAGTTTAATGCTTCTGATATCCGGATGATGAAGATGATTAAAAGTCCAGACTTGTGTTTCAGACTAAATGCACTTTAATGGTCCTCACTGTGGACCAGCATGTCATGGTGGCTTTTGCATTTGCTGTATAAGACTGTTTCATTCATTACAAACCCTTTTTGCAGAAGGATGGGGAAACTGATGAACAGACTTTCCCTGCTGGCAATCCCAGTAGGAGCAACCCGGCACAGCTGAACACCTTGGACAAATCTGTTTGAATTCCACCAGGATTCGACTAACCTTTGCTGAATCCGGTTATAATTAATGCTTGTGTTTTTTTTCTAGATCTACAGATCTAGAATATCTGAATGATAATTTAATTTACTTTATGACATGCAAATGATCATTTTATCACAGTATTATTACAGTATTATTATGTTACAGTATGTAATGCCCTATTAATGGTCTGAATAGTTCTGAACAACTATTCCTGAAATGTTCTAAAAAGTAGCTATTTAACAAAAAAAAAAAAATTGTTTATTTTAAATCACTATTATTGTACAAAAATCTTAAAAGACCTCTGTGAAATCCTGTGGAAACTTGTAGTAATTGTAAAGCCTGCATAAGTATGTGTGCTGTTAAACATTACTGGATATTGGGCATGATCTGGAGTCAGCAAAGTAGGCAAGTAGACAAGCTCTACTTCTCATCTTACACAGTCACCATTTTCAGTGAACCGCTCTACTTTTCTGGGTAAGCACAAGTACTGCGATATGTAAAGCATGCAGCAGGTTGTCTTGGCTGAGTGTACTCATAACCTAACAAAACAAAACCTCCTGCTATCTTTGTCAAGAAATAACAGAGAGTTAGGTCCCTAATATAAGCCAAACCCTGTCCTTGCACCAGCCAAGTTCATGATTAGAGCTGTTTGATCTTTCCTGATGTATTAAAAAAGAATGCAATGAACTGGGGTTGCTATGGAGATAAAGTAGTAATGGTGCAGCAGGTGTTGGCCCCTTGAGCAAGGCTGTGAATGGAGCTTATGCATAGCTGCAGAGGTGGCTGTTTCCAACACTCCCTCTAACTCACAGCTCACATGCCACACATTCTTACTGACCGCACAACTGGAAGGGCACAAAGGTCTGTCAGGGGAGCACTTAAACATATCCCATACTTCATAAACAGCATTATGTATATTCAACATAAACTGCTCTAAATGACAAATCTCTTATCCAGTCAATTTTGGCACTAATTGGACAGCATGTTGAACTAATATGGTTATGAAATACTGAAGTAAAAAAAAAAAAAAAACCCTGGTTGAAGTCTTGAACAACACACACTCTAAAAATGCTGGGATATTTTTTCTACCCAAATGCAGGTTTGAGACTTTTAGTTAATTTTTCAGTCTTGGGTTATTTTGTGTAACCCCACCAATGGGTTAATGTATGGGGCAGTTTCACTTTGAATGAATGCCCCAGTTGTATCAATGACAGTTGAATCAATGCCCCACCCTGACACATCAGCCCAGCTCCTTGGGTCAAATCAATTCAGCACCTGCTGTTTGAATTCGCCTCAGGTGGAGATAGCAGTTTTCACACACACAAAATGTTAGATTTATTTGGAGAAACACACTCAGAAAGGATGTGTTAATATCCTACACACGTTTTCTAACGTTAATAACATGTTAAATGATTCAATAAATGTGTTAAAAAAGTTATCAACCAACTCTGAACTTGCCTCAAAGTAAAAGTTTGTTGCTTTGATCTTTTGATTATGACAGTGAAGTCAGAGTCCTGTGGCGAGGAAACCAAATGACCACAGGTAAGTTAGTTTTCATTACTATTTAGCATTAATGCTGCTGAAAATGCCTGGTCGAGTTTGTGATATTTAAGAAGGGAGCTCCCGATAATGTATTCAATGTAAAACAGTAAGTCAGCGAGTGATAAGTAACTTGACCTATTACAACGGCTTCAAAAGTGAATATCATGTATTTCTTCTTGTATTGAAATTAGGATAATTGTAGGGAAAAAGTATCTGTGTTATTTTTGTGTTCTTTTTTAAAAAAAGTTTGTGTGGAAATGTACAAACAAACAGCATGTGCTGAATGTACTAACACACTGATTGTGTTAAAAGCAACACAAAATGTGTTGTCCTTAACTAGACATTCGGGTGTGTTAAAAATGAACACATGATTGAGGTTATTTGTAACACATCTGTTTTAAGAGTGAAGGTTAGTATCAATATATTTAACCACAAAATCATTACTGTACACTAGAAAATGCAAAAATGTGCGAGAACAGTCGCAGTGATATCTTTATTAGCTTTGGTTTACTTGTTTGTAATGCCCACTGGATCATAAGTTGATAACTCAGTTTTTTGGATGTTTTAAACGTCTCCTTTGATCAAAATCTGACGTTTTTGTCTTAAAAATATGACTTATTTGAGTAATTTCCTTCAAAGTCTATATATAACACCACCTTAGCAGCTCTAGCTACCTTCTTGTGTATAAATAAAGGAGATACAGTGGTGTGAAAAAGTGCTTGCCCCCTTTCTCATTTCCTGTTCCGTTGCATGTTTGTCACACTCAAGTGTTTCGGAACATCAAACCAATTTAAACAATAGTCAAGGACAACACAAGTAAACACAAAATGCAATTTGTAAATGAAGGTGTTTATTATTAAAGGTGAAAAAAAATCCAAACCATCATGGCCCTGTGTGAAAAAGTGATTGCCCCCTAAACCTAATAACTGGTTGGGCCCCCCTTAGCAGCAACAACTGCAACCAAGCGTTTGCGATAACGTGCAATGAGGCTTTTACAGCGTCCTGGAGGAATTTTGGCCCACTCATCTTTGCAGAATTGTACTAATTCAGTTACATTAGAGGGTTTTCG
>JAFFST010044771.1:72274-78734 GCA_022414735.1 Noturus placidus | reverse complement strand
CTTCATGATTGTGTCCCCCCTGTTGTTGATTCTTCAAAAAAAAAAAAAAAATACAGTTTTATATCTTTATGTTTGAGGCCTGAAATGTGGCAAAAGGTCGAACAGTTCAAAAAATTGGGCGAGCAAAATTATTCAGCCCCCTTTAGTTAATACTTTGTAGCGCCACCTTTTGCTGCGATTACAGCTGTAAGTCGCTTGGGGTATGTCTCTATCAGATTTGCACATCGAGAGACTGAAATTTTTAACCATTCCTCCTTGCAAAACAGCTCGAGCTCAGTGAGGTTGGATGGAGAGCATTTGTGAAAAGCAGTTTTCAGTTCTTTCCACAGATTCTCGATTGGATTCAGGTCTGGACTTTGACTTGGCCATTCTAACACCTGGATATGTTTATTTGTGAACCATTCCATTGTAGATTTTGCTTTATGTTTTCGGTCATTGTCTTGTTGGAAGACAAATCTCCGTCCCAGTCTCAGGTCTTTTGCAGACTCCATCAGGTTTTCTTCCAGAATGGTCCTGTATATATATATATATATAATTTTTTTCTTTTATTCTTTATGCTGATTTAAATAAATTCAATAAAAAAAATTTGATTCAACAGTTTGCACAACAAAGGATTTTGTAATCCTCATTAGGCAATTGGACAAAAGATGATTGGTGGCTAACTTGAACAGATCCAATAAATGCCAGTTTGCAATTAAAAAAACACATTAACATAAATCTATTTCAACATAAATCTTTTCTTCAAGTCAGGGGACCCATTCATGCTCATAAATAATGCAGTCACACTCATAAATACTGCAAGATAGGAGCCTTGTTCACACTCTCAAACATAAATAATGAACAGGATACAACTTTACACCTTAGTGCTCTGTCAGTGTTTTTATTTGCGGTACATTAACTTTGTGCTTGGAAGTAATTGTGAAATGCTGTGATATCCATTAGGATTGGAGGTGCCTTCAAAAAAATACAGCTCAGTGTCTCAGAAGTGCTGAGTGAGCGGACAGATGGTGCATAAATTAGGATGAAAAGACATCGGCAGGTTGACCCTCTCAGTCGAGTGCTTAATCTGTAGCCAAGACAGATTTTATTTTCCTTGAAAGAACAGCACGAAAGAAGGGACAGAAGAGTAGGGGGAAAAAATCCAAGGGACTCATTTCATTAAGCCTGTGGCTTGCAATTCTTTGGAGTGTTTCTGCATCTGTTGCTATAGATTTTCCAAAAGAGTGTTCTATTTTTCTTAGATGCTTAAAACACATTACCAGGTACTCTGTGTGCTCTACTTAAAAATATAACAATATAAAAATTTACATACGTTGTCTTTGTAATAAGCAACATTATATAAACAATAACACCAAGATACTGAATTGTGTCATGGCCAGACCACCATTCTCTATTTCTCAACGACAAATTCAGAGCCTGTCCGACTGTGACAAACTCCCAAAGCCTGTTCACACACTCTGTTCCTGAGTAGTCTGAGGAGAGTGTGTTCCTGGACACACACCTGCACCTGTGCTATTAGCATGGCCACTCTTAACCCAATCCATCCCTCACTCTATTCTTAATCTCTGTGAACTCTGTGAAACATTTAACTGTCTTGGCCTGTCTCTGGAGGGCCGATTAAAACAGGCTGCTCTCTCAGCTGTGTTCACCGCATGTCAGAACAGACCTGTTTTATAGGTTCATTATAAGGAGAGGTGACATATGGAGAGTGTGTTTTACTGCCACTGGCTCCAGGGACTACAGTGCTTCCCATTGAACAGGGAAATGTGTATCCCAGTTCATGTTTCTGTAGTGCAAACAGGACAGATAAATAGGTGCAGAGAGATTCATGTGCTCTATTTGTTATATTCAATAGTATGTATGTTATGCCTATCTCAAGCCTGAATGTCTATTCCTGATGTAGGTAAGCAGTCATACATCTGTCAACCATAACCTTAACTGTATTGGCTGATTTGGCTGACAAAAAGGTTTTGTAGAGTGGAACTGGGAAATGTGAGATTTTTAAATTAAATATAAACAGCCATAAACATAAAAAAAGACTTACATTTGAAGTCAAGAGTCAACACATACAATATACACAGTATGTACTTCAGACTACAATAAACCATTCTTTTAAGGGTCAAACATGTACATTTTCTATGTAAAACTCTGCACTGAGCTGTCTTTGTCACATTTGTGTCTTTATTGGATTTCATGCACAAAGATCACTAATTTATGCTCCCTTTATTAATGCTTATTATTTATTATTATTATGTACAATTATGGAAAATTCATCTTTGCAATTTGTGTCTGTTTCATAAATTTTTAACAAAGGTCATGCCTATTACTTTAGCCCTAATTTGCAAAGATTACAAATAAGCATAATCAAGGAATTTAAAATCACAGAATCTGAAATAAATGCAGAAATGTCATTTGTGTGTGGATGTGAATATGTAACCAATGAGGGGTCAGTTAGGTACTTGCGGTTTTAACTGGAATTCGATAAGTGGATGAAAAATAACCATAAACCTACACTAAGTGTGTCAATGGAATCAAACTTAAAAACAAAAGAAAAACCAGAAAGACCATTTCCTTAATGTGTTGAACTAAAAAGTCTGAATTCAAGTGGGCCAAAAAAATACTCAACATGGTGTCACTGCTGGCCACTTAGTCAAAACTTGTTAAAACTGGAATTTGATGAATTTTTTTTTTTTTTTTTTTTTTTTTTTTTTTTTTGCATAAGCTTGTGAGGTGAAAAACACAAAGAGGCCAGTGGCCTAAGGCAAGACTGCCTTCTGCATATCACTGACACTACTTAAACACCCATACTGGATGAGAAATTTGTAATGCATGTGTTTAATTTAGCATGTGTTGGGTTGAGGGATGGTCAGAGCTCCATGCGTTAATTCATGTGTAGTGGGGTGGGGAAGAGGGTCCTGCTGAGTGTATTGGCAAGGATTTAGTAATCCGTCCATAGCAATCAGATAAATGGCATGCATGATTTACAAATACTAATTGTGTGAATACCATGTGCATTGTAGAGGTAAAAAAAGATGAGGCTTCTATTTGTTCACAATGTCTATTTGATCTTAAAGATACTCAGAGAATGTAACAGCAATTAAAAAGAGGTGAGATGTGTCAAAAAACTGTTCAAAATACTTTTAGGCTTTATCACATATTGAATGCAAAATGCATAAATACCACTCTGCATTTTTCCATTTTAGGTAGAAATGCTCCAAAAATATTCATTAAGCAAACATGCAAAACATTATTTGTCGATGTGAAAGACGCATTTCACTGTAGACTCTCTTAGTAAATCAGTTTATATGTTTTTGCACACACAACCCTTTAGTAAACCAGGCCTATGTGTTACCAGCAGGGTGAAAGATTTCTGAGAGATTGCTCACACTCAATTGTCCAAACCAAGTCTTCTAATCCTGGCCTCTGTGAACCTCCTCCAATAAGTGCTAGCATGCAAGTACAGGCATTTGCCTTTTATTGGGGATTTGGTGGGAGGTAATCCTACCCTCTCAGCTCTGTGCTTTTAAGCATAGTGGCGCAGGGAAAGGAAAAGATGGGTAATGGAATATTAAAATAATTGTCAGACTGCGTGGCACTGATGTGCTCAGCACTGATGTACCCTTAGCTGTAAAAGATGAAGTAGTGTCAAGTCTGTTAATTTAATTCCCTAATAGCTCATATACGATTTGTGTCTGCTTTGGTAAAATTTAGTTCACTTTAGACCAGAATGTTGAGCATTGAAGCTTTTCAAGCATTTTATTTGTGAAGTTGAGAATGGAAGAGACAATAATTGGTGGATGTTCTAATTAATTAACATTTTTCTGAACTTGACATCTTTTACAGAAACCACACAATAAGTCTTAGATATACAGTCTCTATGAAACTATTGGAATCACAAGAACAATTAAATTGTTTGTGCTATACACCAAAGACATTTGGATTTGAGATAAAAAGATGGATATGACAAGAGGATTTCATTTTAGGAGTTACATTTTTATTTCTTGGTATTTAAACCTAGAAGTGTTACACAACATAAAACATAGAAACTTTTGTATCAGACCACCCAATTTTTAGGCAAGTAAAAGTATAGGAACAGATAAGTCAATCCATCCAGCCATACGTTTTCTGCACTGCTTATCCTACACAGGGTTGAGGGGGACACATAAGCTTATCCCAGGGAACTCGGGACACAAGGCTGGGGACACCCTGGATTCAATCGCACACACATTCATGTAACCATTCATGCAAATCAGCCTACAATGCATATCTTTGGACTGGGGGAGTAAACCAGAGTACCCAGAGGAAACCCACGATGCACAGGGAGAACATGCACACACGGCTGGCACTTCACTTTGCTTGCAAAGACTGCATCAAGTCTGACATCACCAATTAATGGTGGTGATAAAAATGTAAAATTGTTTTGTTTAAATGCCCAATTCCACTCCAGATTCTAAATAAAATGTTTGCATTTGAATCTGCACATGTAAAAGGCTGAACTATGCATCTCAGATAATAAATATGACATTTCTATAAAAATCTCATTACATCATGGCACACTTTAAGCTGCAGGAGCCATCTGGGAGAATAGTTTGGAGTTTCAATGCAATTTAGAGCCTAGATGTATTGTACATGTATATCTTTGCCATGCCCTTTTGATATCCTGCTTGCCATTATAATAAAAAAATATATTGAATGCATGTGTAAACAGATGAAATTTACATTGCTATATGCTAAATATTTGGATCATTTTTGCTGTCAATTTTTAAAACTAATAGATAATACTATATATAAACAGTATATATCAAGTTCCATATAAATTTATTTCTAAATCTGAAAATGAAGCGATGTCAAGAAACAAACAGTAACATGAGTCATTTGTCATAGTTTAGGCTTTTGTTTTTCATACCTCAGAGGTTTGACATGTATTACATGAGAAGTAAGCCATGATATCAAATTTAAGCCCACAACTCAAGAAGGACAATATGACATGGTATGGAACTCATGAAGTTTTTATTCTCAAGCAGATGACAACATGAATTTATAAAAGGCATCAGAGGCCTCCTAAGAGTTTCATGCCTAATGGAGCATTGTAATGTTTGGTTAAGAGAACATGAGAATATGTAAAAGTGTGTGTTTTCAGCAGTTGGCTTTGTCATCTTCTACTTGTATTGGTTTGTTTTTTTCTTCTTGGTTTGGAATCTGAATGTTATTATTCTGTCTTGGCCAGTAATTGATTAAAAATTAAAGCTTTCATTATTTTCCATCAGTGATGAATAACGACAAAAATGATGAGACAAATTCGCAGTATGCTGAAATTGTGAAACATGACACAGAGGGTATGTGAGAGAGAGAGAGTGTATGTGTGTGTGTGTGTGTGCGTGTGTGTGTGTGTGTGTGTGTGTGTGTGTGCGTGCGTGTGAGTGAGAGAGAGAGGGAGAGAGAGAATGAGCAGAAATCCCAGGATAGGACACCATGTAAGAGGTGCAGAAATGAATTATATCCATCCTGAACTGACTATGGCTTTGAGTCAGCTCTTTTTCAAGAAGCAGGAAATCTAACAGCTTTTCACCCTTGTTATTCAGAGTCCCCTCCAAAAGTATTAGAATGGCAAAGCCAAATCTCTTGTTTTTGCTATACACAGACGACATTTGGGTTTGAGATCAAAAGATGAAGACAGTAGTTTGTTTTGGGGTTTCTCCCTTCACTCGCCTCTTCAGGAGGTGAAATACACGATCAACTGGGTTAAGGTCTGGTGCTTGACTTGGCTAGTCTAAAACTAACTAGTCTAAAGTCTTCCACTTTTTACACTTGATGAAGTACTTTGCTGTGTTGGCAGTGTGTTTTGGGTAATTCTCTTCCAGTATAATGAAGTTCATCCCAATTAGACAGAATGTTTCTGTAGACTTGTAGAATTGTGCTGTTACCATTATGAATTACATAAATCAATAAAGATTATTGAGCCTGTTTCAGAAGCAGCGATGAAAGCACAAGCCATAACACTAACGGAAAGTATTCACAGCGCTTCACTTTTCCCACATTTTGTTATGATACAGCCTTATTCCAAAATGGATTAAATTCATTATTTTCCTCAAAATTCTACAAACAATACCCCATAATGACAACATGAAAGAATTTTGTTAGAAATCTTTTCAAATTTATTAAAATTAAAAACAAAAAAGCACATGTACATATGTTTTCACAGCCTTTGCCATGACACTCAAAATTGAGTTCAGGTGCATCCTGTTTTCACTGATCATCCTTGAAATGTTTCTACAACTTGATTGGAGTCCACCTGTGGTAAATTCAGTTGATTGGACATGATTTGGAAAGGCACACACCTGTCTATATGAGGTCCCACAGTTAACAATGCATGTCAGAGCACAAACCAAGCCATTAAGTTCAAGGAATTGTCTGGAGACCTCACAGACAGGATTATATCGAGGCACAGATCTGGGGAGGG
>JAFFST010044771.1:43285-63079 GCA_022414735.1 Noturus placidus | reverse complement strand
CAAGACACTGAACCCTAAGTTGCCCCCAATGGCAAGCTGGCAGCTCTGCTACCATTGGTGTGTGAATGTGATCTCATTAGTAAGTCGCTTGTAAATGTAAAAATGATATTTCTGTAAAGCTGCTTTGAGACAATGTACCATTGTAAAAAAGCGCTATACAAATTGATAATTATTATTATTATTATTATAATGACAAGAAAACACCATGAAGCTTACAAATATTTCCCTTGTCATTACACATTCATATGTATAATTATTGTATTAATCTCTTAATACAACTAATTCTGTAGCAGTTCCTCATGGATCAATATAGACTCACTATACTTGCATTGTTTCATTGTTAATCAAGAACAAAAACTTAAATGGATCACTGCCATCAGGCAAGGATTCAGTTTAAAATAAAACTACATTTTTAATTGAAAACTAATTTAAATGTTTGGAAATTTTTGTTAGAAGTGATTAGTTCAATTTGATATATTTGGTCTAGGTACAGGTGATCGTTCCCCCATGGAGGAAAAAAGGGAGAAAATGACACCTCAAGAGGAGGTAATCAAAGTGTATGGAGTGACTCAACTCAACTCTGATCAAGACAAGCAATCACATGTTAAAATGCGAATGCTCTTGGCTTGTTCAGTAACTCCAAAGTGATTTGTAGAATTGCCAGTGCAAATCGATGCAAATTTAGATACAGTAAATTAAATCACTCTCCAAGGGGGTAATACATGCTGTAGCAACAGGTTAGGGAAAACCCTAGCTTAGTCACTTCAAACTTTTCTCATTCGATACAGAATTTCCTTTACCAGCACTGACTCAGTCTAGAGGAATTCATAAAAGTGTATACCTTTTCTCTCTTATAGTTATGAACACAAAGCAAAGCCTGTCATTTCAAAATATGTCATGAAACGGAAGGACCCACCCAGGGTTTACCTGTGTCCTATTCACAGTAAAAAAAAAAAAAACACCAAGAGATGCCGCAAAGGAGATCATTACAATTAAATAGGAAACAGGGTAGAACAAATCTATACAGCCTTCTATTAATGCATGTGTGTCATTATGCTGGTGTGTCATAAGGTTAAAACTTTTAAAAAATACCTTCTGCATGTTAAAGGTCCCTCTGGCAGTATTTGTGACACACATAAACATTAAGGGATTTAAGTGTTTTAAACAATATCCAGGCCTACAAAATGAACTTAGAAAAAAAAAGTGTCTGAAAACTGAAACCAAATGAAACAGCACACCCACTCCTCACCTTTAAATTAGCATGCTGTAAGTCAGACCAGAGGCTTGTGCTGAGTTAATTGTCTATGACTTGCTGTGCTTCCCCTCCAGAAAACTGGCTTGATTGCAGTCGATATGCAAGGGTGTTGAGAAAAATCTGGCAAGCTAAGTGACTAGCATAGGCCCCAGGTAGCATTATTCATAAGCCTGGACTTCTAAAGAATGTCCTCATCCTGGCCCTTTAATACAGCTCTCAGCCCAAGGGAGAACACAGGCACAAATTACAAGACCTTTATCACTTCAAACATCAACCTGAAGGAATGACCTGGCATACAAAGAACTTAAGAACTTAGAGTAACACAATGTGAGCCAAGTTGAAGCAGAGGATCTGAACAAAGGATATAAAAGGGGATACAGTATATAGAGAGGAATATACACACTATATGGCCAAAACTTTGTGGACACCTGACCATTACCAAACTGTTGCCACAAAGTTGGAAGCACACAAATTTATAGGATGTCTTTGTATGCTGTAACATAAATTGCCTTTACTGGAGCTAAGAGGCCCAAACCTGTTCCAGTATGACAATGCCCCTGTGCACAAAACAAGGTTCATAAAGACACGATTATACACGAGACATATAGTTTACTAACTTTTTTCAAGCATCCCTGGCTTTTTCATTAATTTCCTGTACTTCCAGGGGCATAGTTGTAAACCCTTCCAGTCTAAACCATGTTCAAATCCATCAAATTTCTATGCCGCTTATCCTGCACAGCGTCACGGGAAGCCTGGAGCCTATCCCAGGGGACTCAGGACACCTATTATAGGCTGATTGAGATGCCAAATCAGCCTACAATGCATGTCTTAGGACTGGGGGAGTAACTCCTGAAGCATGAGGAGAACATGCAAGAGTGTGTGTGTGTGTGTGTGTGTGTGTGAGAGAGAGAGAGAGAGAGAGAGAGAGAGAGAATTAAAATTAATTATTCATCACTGGCAAAGCAATTTTTCAAGTTACACGGCATACTGTTAACACTTACAATTCGTGATTGAGTATAGCCAAAGAAATGTTAGAGCCATTGGTATAAATTTAAAAATGGCACCAGGCCAATCAGGGGTTTGGAGTTGGTCTCACAGTCACATGTGCCCATGTGGAAAAAGGAGAGATCACAGGGCCAAGAGTATCAGTGATGATGAACAGCCTCTTGTCTCAGCTGTTGAGGATGTTGGGGAATGATGCAGCTTTCACAATTAACTGAAGGCAACTTAAAAACATAAAGGATGTTTTAAAATTTCAGTTTTAATTAAAAAATTCACCTTCCATTTTATAGTTTCAGTCTCAGTTCTTATTACTGAATGATGAAAACAGTTATATGTATATATTATATAAATATGTGTGTGTGTGTGTGTGTGTGTGTGTGTGTGTGTGTGTGTGTGTGTGTGTGTGTGTCTACAAGTCCCTGAGGTCCAAGTCAATTCTCAAGTCTTTGATGTGGAGTCCAAGTCAAGTCTTTGTTCGATTTTTAGCAGAAGTTCTTTCAGCTAGTTATTGTAATTAACAGTGTACGAGGCTCAATCAACTTGAAATAAACTGATTACTTCTACTGAATGTCCTTTTCATTTATTAAAAATTGTCTAATGGAGCACGGTTTTACTTAATAATTACTTACATTTATATAATTAATGAAAAACTATTACTTTCAACCTAGTACATTTGATCCAAAAGTTTTCCCTATAATTGCAAGAAAACAGATCATTCATTCCCCAGTCAGAGACCATGGAGATGTGAGGTGGCAAATCTATCTGCAGTGCCACCATAAAGATATCCAAATAAAAAAAAAAAAATTGAACTATCATTGTTCTCATGGGATCTCTGTATCAAGAACTGTATGAATGAGTTTTCCTCTATAGCAGGGATGCCCAATTTAATTCCTAGAGATATAACATCCAGTGAAATTCAATTCCAGCACCTGGCTTTAAAATTCAGATGCTGACGGCTTTGAATAACTGGATCAAGTGTGTTAGATTAGAGCTGGCTGTAACCTCTGTATGCTGGTGGATATTTAGGAATAGGACTGGGGAGACATGCTTTTTAGTGTTTGAGGGGATAATTGGTTATGGAGCTGGACTTGAGACTTGAGAAGCTTTCTCCCACTATACGGCTGCAGCTATTTCGGCTGTCATTAAAGACAAGCAGCGTGAAACATGAAAAAATTTAAATAAAAGAGCCCTAATAATTTTTTCTCCCTCTCCACCCCTCTCTTATATGCTCCCATGTACACACACCACATACACCACACATACACATACATTCCCATGCCAGTACCTCACAAAAATACTCAAAGTAAGAGTTAAAAACAATGAATGGTGTGACCTTGAACTCTATATGTTATGGACTTTTTCAGTTGGCGGTCACAAAGGGTGTATTAGCAAGTTTACCATATGCAATGTTTATAGTAGTCTATGTTGTATATCCCAGCTGTGTGACTGGCAGCAGCTACACGCCGGTCCCAAGCACGGATAAATGGGGAGGGGTGGGGAAAGCAATGGCAAACTACCCCACTACTTCTGCCGAAATGCTTTGTGGATCACATCGATGAAATACGTGGAGAAGTGATGACCCATAAAATGACCGAAGGTCAGTCTTGACTAATTGGTGATAGAGAGAGATGTTGGATATACAAGTGGGAAATCTTAAAGAAATCCAACAGCTTCATTTATCAGGAAGAATAAAAGAAACTAGAAAGGACAAAAACAGTCAGTTTATACGAGCACTGAAAACAGTTTTGCTCTGTACAAGAGCAAAAGAGAAAGACACTACATATTGATGATGAAATACTGTTGATGTTTTATGTCCAGTATCTCTCATAATTCACAATCAGGACAGCTGTGGTGACAATCAAAACAGCAAATTAGATCAGTCTTAAGAGCACACAAGTTGTATACTGTTTCCACCAAATGCCATCTCTTTCGTTCTTCTAGATTGCATTGCTCACTCTGTATTTAGTTTACTGCATTTAGTACTCATTTTGTACTGCATTTACTGCATTTAGTACTCTGCAATTCAGTTCACAAACTGCAAAGAATATTTGCAAATAAAAGTAGTGTGCAGTCTGATTTGCATTAGCCCCAGAAAAAATAAACCAACTCAATAGTTTTCAGTAGTTGATTTTTTTCTTTCTGAGGAAATGGATTATCATTATTTTGAGCCAAATATTTAATGTTCCCATTATTTGACAATGGCTATAAACAATTGTGTCATGAGCAGTTCATCGTGTATACAATAACAGACAGACATGTTCCCACCACACTGTGGTCTGGGTTGGCAGTGAGGTTACTTGCCTGAGCCACATTCTGCACAGATTAGCCCAGGCATGGTGCAGACCGCTACAAAGGAGACCCCTGTCAGTCTTACCCACAAAGCCACTGACTAACATAGCTCATTCAGACTTAATTTCCATCTCTTTGAATGAAGCTAAGCCATTTGCAAACTTTAATATATGCTCCCTGTTGAGTTGAACAAAAGGGTATTAGAAGTTACCACATTACAAGACTTGTACACAAGTTCTTGCACACTTCCATGATTTTACTAAAAACAGACTGCTAGTTGACTTTTGCGAATGGGGCTATCCTTAGAAGAATACAAAAAGAAGGACTTACACAGAAGAGACATATGAAAGCACTTTGATTGCAACTTAATTCCAGTGCAGTTACTTCCACATACACCAGGGACATATGACATAACCAGAAAATGGAGATGAATGCTAATCCTTTGGGCTGATAGAAAGTTGCTTCATATGGTGCAATTTATCATTCAGCAACAAGCCACTCAGATTTATCATGACCAGAAAATGAAAGTTCTTCGGCTTCTTGTGATTCATCATGTCTGACATTCTTAAACCTGCAAACGGAAAACGCAATGCATCACAAACAAGCTGATCTGGGCCACTTTAGGAAACCATTAGTGAAGGGAGTGATGGCGCTGATTGTGGCAGGGTTGTTTCCTCAATCTGGCTCAGTGAGGTACTATTTATAGAATGCTGATAATCACTCAGATGCCAAACGCCAGCCCACAGATACATATCATGAAATCACCCAGAGGGGTTCCAGCTCAGGTCTTTTTAACTGGAATTGCAGTACAGCCCACATGCTCATGTACCTTTTAAAAAATACAATGACATACATACAAAGACAGACAAAAATACATAAAATTGACAAATCCAGAGACATGAGAGATGGGAGCTCATCAATCACACTTTCTCGAGGGGGTCTACATTACCAAGCTTAATGTCCATTGTGCAATCTGTCTTGCGTAGTTCTCCAATATTGGTTTACAGTCCCAAGACCTCAGTTTGGCTTGGGGCTGAACCTAAATGCTCCTCAGCAAATCAAAGTTGTTTGTAATGATGTTGTGACTTTTGCAAAGGAGTGCAAAAGGCAGAGTGGAAAAGAAAGAGAGAAAGTGAGGGAGACAGACGTAGCGCAGATGGGACTGCTCTTTGCTTTTTACATTACCATGGCCTCTGCGAGGTTGGAGCGACGACTGGGCTCTCCATCCATCATTTCTACTCACACAGTCAGCTCAGGAAGGGAGCAGGACCCAGTGGACAGCCTGACACCATGCAGCTTTATTAGTGTTCCATTTCCAGTAGTTAAGGTAAGCTGAAAACAATTAACTAATACACATCCCAGGTTACCCAAACTAAATGGCAAAACCAAATTTCAACTCCTTATGGTAGAGTTTACCAGAAATCAAAGATTTTTTGATTCACCAAAACAGCACTAGAGCATCTGACTGCAAAGAGGCAAGGGAATTCAACAAGTATTAATGCTCCCTGAGATGTTAATCCAATCCTGAAATAAGCACCCTAACCCCAGTTCCCTCTGGCCTCCCCTTCTCATGGTGACCCTATAAAGCTTTCTACATGACTCAACAGATGAAACACTCCACTTTAAGAGCATGGGGAATGACTTGGACACACTGCTGTGCATTGTTACATCTGCAAACTATAATAAAAAAGTTATTTGAAATGAAGACCTTTTTCCACAGATATTCTAACAAAGGACAAACTATGTCTTTGAAAACTAAGGTCATTAGAGTTGGAGGTCAAATAGGGTTTAGCAGTGGAGCCTGCATTCTTGTCTTTACTTAAAAAAAGAGAATCTATCACACACCAAAACATTTATACCACAGAACAACACCATGGTCAAAGAGCAGCATATATCAATTTTTATATAAATGTTAACAAGTTGTTAGGAAAGGCAAGTAACCCCCTCATCTTCCTGAGCTCATACTCTTGCTCTCATCCTCAAAACACATAATAACCATCTACCAGAAAAAAAAAAAAACATTAGTACCTTCTCATCTGGCTGATAGACATGGGAGTAAACATGATTTTTATACAGCCCCAATTCCAAAAAAGTTGGGATGCTGTGTAAAATGTAAATAAATGTAAATAAAACTAGAATGCAATGAATTACAAATCTCATAAATCCACAATACAACATAGGTTCACCCATCTGTGAAAAACATCCCATCTTTCTCCCGAGAGACTCTGCCTCTCTAGTATACTCTTTCTATACCCAGTTATGTTTCTGACCAGTTGCAAATTAACCTAATTAGTTGCAAAAAGTGTTCCTCCAGTGTTTCTTTTTTAATAACACTTACTTTTCCAGCCTTTTGTTTGATACAAACTGTTTGTTTGTATTGCAGCCATCAAATTCAAAATTACCTTATTTTTTCCTTAAAATGGTACATTTTCTATGTTTTCTATGTTCTATTGTGAATAACATATGGGTTTATGAAAATTATTGCATTCTGTTTTTATTTACATTTATTTTCATTTGTCATAGCATTTTTTTTTTAATTAGGGTTGTACATTCTATTTTTATGCAATGTCTTTTTTTTCCATTACTAAAAGTAGAGAATGGGTTTGAACATAATTAATGACATTGCCTCATAGAATATATTATGAGCATAATTAGTCAAATAGAGGTTGGCGGCTTCTCTGGCTTCCTCCTCAGTGCATCTCAACAGCCTCAGAACAGTCTCTCTCCTGCCCAGAATACTCCCACACATGGGCCCCCACTAAAAATGCCAACAATAGAAAGGTTTAGCTTATAGTTAGGTTTAATATATATTGGCTATTTATTAATATATTAACTGAGATTATTGAGACAATTTTGCTCCTACAAAAGTGCTAAATTTCTTCTTCATTATTTAACAGCCTTATTTGGCATTCATATATATATCTATAAGTAATACGTGCCCTCTGATTGCTCTGTTGTGCATTTCTGTTGCTTGTTTTCTATTTTAAATCAAAACTGCATGGTTCATTTCATTAACTTACAGTGGGGGAAAAAGTATTTGATCCCCTGCTGATTTTGTACGTTTTCCCACTAACAAAGAAATGATCAGTCTATAATTTTAATGGTTTAATGTTATTTGAACAGTGAGAGACAGAATAACATAAAAAAATCCAGAAAAACGCATGTAAACTTTTTTATAAATTAATTTGCATTTTAATGAGGGAAAAAGTATTTGACCCCCTCTCAATAAGAAAGATTTCTGGCTCCCAGGTGCCTTTTATACAGGTAACGAGCTGAGATTAGGAGCACACTCTTAAAGGGAGTGCTCCTAATCTCAGATTGTTACTGTATAAAAGACAGCTGTCCACAGAAGCAATTAATCAATCAGATTCCAAACTCTCCACCATGGCCAAGACCAAAAAGCTCTCCAAGGATGTCAGCGACAAGATTGTAGACCATCCCCACCTTCAAACATGGAGGTGTTTTTCTGCTAAGGGGACAGGACAACTTCACTGCATCAAAGGGACGATGGACGGGCCATGTACCTTCAAATCTTGGGTGAGAACCTCCTTCCCTCAGCCAGGGCATTGAAAATATCAAGTAATTACTAAGTCATTACCAAGTACTAAGTCATGTTTTGCAGAGGGGTCAAATACTTATTTCCCTCATTAAAATGCAAATCAATTTATAAAATTTTTGACATGCGTTTTTCTGGAATTTTTTTGTTATTATTCTGTCTCTCACTGTTCAAATAATCCTACCATTAAAATTATAGACTCCTCATTTCTTTGTTAGTGGGTAAACGTACAAAATCAGCAGGGGATCAAATACTTTCCCCCCCCCACTGTAATTAGTACAAACATAATGAATATGAGTGGCCTACCATTCACTCAGAAACTGAATACTTTAAGGAATGAGTCAAATTCAAATTGGCTGGTATGATTCCAATAGCTCTCTGAGCACCAACAGATGGAATTTGATCAACCAAAGGCATCTCTAGGCGACACAGTGCTGAGAAGATTTTTCCAGACTGAGCCCTATCGTCTCCTCTTTATGCACTGTTACTGTTGTTGTTATCAGTGTGAGAGCGTGTGTGACATTAGTCAACTTCCCCTTCTCCATTCAGGCAAGCAGAGAACCCTCTATGGATTCATAGGCACTGAACCTTAATTGGAATAATAGTGGTGGTATATCTAAATGAGCACAGCACAGCCATGTGGGCCTCTGTTTATGTCTGCGGTGCAGGGTAAATAGGCTGTCATTTATCATGGCTCGTGTTTGTTGTAGTATGCAGCTCAGCAGCAGATCTTATCTCTCCAGACTAGGCCATTCACTGACTGCTGGTACTCACCACAAAATAGCACCCCAACAGTTACACAACATCCTCCAAAAATGTCATATTGTACAAGCCATTGGCAAATCAGACACATTTTATACTGTAGACTCCCTGCAGCTCACTGGTATTCGTCCCCTGGAGGAAGGGGTGGAATCAGATCAGGCTTGACTGATAAGCACCTTTATCGAAGATCATGCACACATTTCAAACACATTTTGCCCAATTATAAAAGCAATTATACATATTCGCATGGGAAGCTCTATAGTCCTTATCAACAGGAAATGTATCCACCTCATGTCATGGAGTGTGCCAAAACCAAGCACTGAGGTCATACTCTGCATATCTGGGCTTACACTCAGTATTTGCTTTAGTATGAAGGATAACTGCCATTCATCAATCCCTAAATAACTAACTTGACTCTTTTGGAGTACAAAAATAACAGGGTATATTATCATATTAAGAATATACAATATCCTGTCTTGTAGACTGTATATGTCAGGCTATTCTTGGAGCTATCAGTCTCAAGCCTTGGTCATGATGAGCACCAATATAGTGTGTTTTACCAAGGAACCACATTCTTTAGCAATGAGACACATAGACTTGGGGAGATCTTTTTCAGTGATCCTAGGTAATAACAATGCTTGTACCACTCACTGCTGGAATATATAAACAGCAGAGAACTCAATAAAAGTTTGGGAAAATGAAGAGACTTATTCTGTGTTTGCTCAAAACTTCTACATAGCACTATATTCCTCCTTGCTCTCCTCCTGCTTGTTGCTTTAAAGGGCTGATGCTGGGAAAAAACAGACTAGACCTCTCTTTCCTTGCTTCTCAATATTTTCATCATAATGGAAAGATCTTCTCGTATCAGCATGGAACAAAAAATAAAAACACAACAGGACAGAGAGCTGAGTAGGATCGCCATGATAGCAAATGTTGGACTTCAGTACCAATACCAGGTGTTGTAGCTGGATTCTTGTCTGAGTATTATTGTCTTATGCTCTCCCCTAAAGAAATGCAAAAAAGGTTTGCAATAACAGTTATAATCATATAGCTATTTAAACTATAAATTATTTAAGCTGTGGCTCACGGTAGGTTAGTGGTTAGCACACACCTCCAGGGTCCGGGGCTCGAGTCCTGCCGGGGCCATGTGTGTGCGGAGTTTGCATGTTCTCCCCGTGCGTTGGGAGTTTCCTCCGGGTACTCCGGTTTCCTCCCCCAGTCCAAAGACATGGATGATTGGTGTGTCTAAAGTGTCCGTAGTGTATGAGTGTGAGTGTGGGTGGGTGTGTGAGTGTGTTTGTGATTGTGCCCTGCGATGGACTGGCACCCTGTTCAGGGTGTACCCCGCCTTGTGCCCTATGCCTCCTGGGATAGGCTCCAGATTCCCCGTGACCCTGATAAAGGAGTAAGGGTTAGAGGATGGATGGATGAATGGATGGATTATTTAAACTATGTATAAGTATTCTGCAAGGGGTGAGTACAGCTATAGAGCATTGTGCATGTAAAATAGGGCGATGATTGCTGTTTTGAACACCAGTATTTTATTATGCTTCTTCAAAATTAGGGTATATAAAAATTTGATGATTCATTTGTGATGCCAATTGGAAAGAAAGCACAAATCCACACATTTCAGGTTACCATACATTTTTTTGGCAAGTCAATTAGGGCCGCTACTTGGTCACATCAAATGTAATTTTAAAACAACCCATTAGAAGATTCCAGAAATTGATTTAATAACTTTTAGAAGCTTCTGTTATCCATTTATCATAATTAGGAGTTAATTAAAAGTGGACCTATGGTTGTAAAACGGCCAACCTTTAGAGCCAGTGCCTTTTCACCCTTGGTACAATGGGAAACTCTGAACAACTAAGCCAAGACCACAGAAAAAAAAAATGTGAACCTCCACAAATTTGGTTCCTCAGGAGCAATTTGACAACAACTGAAAGTACCACGAGCATCTGTACAAACAGTGGTATGCATATATAAAAATTTTGGGACCACAAAGACACTCGTCAGGAAAGAAGTACAAATTAGCTCCCAGGAATTAACAAACTTTGGTCAGAAAGGCTCAACTGAACCACATGACAACAACAAAAGAAATTGGAGGAATCAGGTACCAAAGTATGCACACTCACCATTAAAAGAGTCCTACATCACCATGGCCTGAAAGATTATCATGCAAAAAAGCCTTCTCCAAGACAGGCTAAACCAAGCCGTGCAGTTACCTATGGCTAGCACCACACGCTCACCCCGCTTACCTTCCACTCCGGCGCCAGAAAAGTATGACAGAGATCCAGCACATTGTCGAGGTTTTCTTCTCCAGTGCTCCCTGTTTTTTTTTTTTCAACTTACCCAGACATGACAGACCATCAGAAAATAATCCATTTCATGGAACTCTTAACCAGGAGAGCTCTACTTTGGGCCACGGTGGAATGGGAGCAGGAGGGGAATGTCATCAGCACATATTATCAGCCGAGAGCCCGTTTCCGCATGGTCTTTGATCATTCTCCAGACAACCGAGAGACAGGGAAGGAATTGTTGTCCTTGACGCAAGGCTCACGTTGTGTGGCGGAGTACGCACTTGAGTTTCACACGGTTGCAGCAAGGAGTGGGTGGAATCGACCAGCTTTAAAGACTATGTTTTGCCGGGGATTAAATGCCAACATTGTAAAGGAGCTGGTGTGTCGCGATGATCAGCTGACACTCGACGCACTCATTAGCTTAGCGATACGCCTGGATTGTCTACCATGGAGCCGTCACTCCTTACACAGCAAGGCAGAAGTACCTGCATCAGTGAACCCGGGTGAACCCATGAAGTTAGGACAAACTCGGGTGAGCATTCAGGAGAGGGAACGACGGTGCTGTGAACATCGATGCTTCTACTGTGGCGAGAAGGACCACTTCGTGTGACAGTGTCCCCTCAAGCAGCGCTCTAGCAGAGGGGAGACCACACCTCCAAGGCAGACCCAGTTAGGGGTGAGTTTAAAACCCATTGCTCAGTGCTCAAGTCAATCTGCATTTGTATTACCAGTGATATTAGAATACTCAGCCGTTTCATGTATTCTAGAAGCATTGATCGACTCGGGAGCGGCAGGGAATTTTATCGCCCAAGAAACAACATACCAATACAATATCCCCGTTCGACCTCTCAGGCAACCCCGCCATGTCCAGGCCATTGATGGGGCCCCCATTGGAAATGGTTTAATCACCCACAGCACCGGACCGATTAACCTATGTACCAGCACTCTGCATCGTGAAAGGATCACTTTCCATGTCATTATAGCCGCCCAGCATCCAGTAGTTCTCGGCCTTCCTTGGCTGGAATATCACAATTCACAAATTTCATGGAATCAAAGGGCGATCATTCACTGGTCAACTCACTGTCTCCATCACTGTATCCAAGTTCCGGTGATCACATTAGCGTCCGCGTCCATTGAGAGCCCTGATAATGTGGATAATATTATAATCCCCAGTGTTTAGCAAGACCTCATGGAAGTATTCAGTAAGAAGAAGGCTAGTGGATTACCTCCTCATCATGAGTACGACTGCAAGATCGGCTTGCTTCCAGGCACTACCCCACCATGAAGAAGAGTTTATCTGTTAACAGTCACTGAAGAGAGAGCCATGGAGGAGTACATTCAAGAAGCATTGCACCAAGGGTATATACGACCATCTACTTCTCTGGCCTCTGCGGGGTTTTTTTTCATAGAAAAGAAAGGAGGGGGTTTACGACCGTGCATCGATTTACTGGTTTACTGAGGACTAAACCAGTGTTGCGCTAAGTATCGTTACCGACTGCCTCTAGTACCAACTGCACTGGAACAATTACGCACAGCCACGATCTTCACTAAACTGGATTTATGCAGGGCTTACAACCTGGTCCGGATACGAGAGGGAGAAGAATGGAAGACGGGTTTCAGCACAATGTCTGGTCACTACGAGTATCAGGTCATGCCGTATGGGCTTTCTAATACTCCCTCAGTCTTACAATGCCTGATTAATTACGTGTTACATGACATGCTTGGATGCCATGTAATCACATACATAGATGACATTTTAATCTATTCAAACTCTGGGGAAGAACATGTTCACCACGTCCGCCAACTTTTGCATCAACTACTCCAGCATCAGTTATATGTTAAAGTTGAGAAGTGTGAATTTCACAAAACCACCATCGCGTTTCTGGGATAGCCCCCAGATCATTAGCCCCCAAGGAATTTCCATGGACCAAGAAAAGGTCAAGGTGGTAGTAGACTCAAGGAACTACAGAGATTTCTGGGGTTCGCAAATTTTTACCAAAGGTTCATAAGGAATATTATTTCCATCGCCAACCCCCTCATGTCCCTCCTTAAGGGGAAACCCAAGCATTTACCATGGAATCCAACCGCCCAATATGCTCTTGACAAGCTCAAGGGATTCTTCACTACAGCTCCTATTATCAAACATCCAAACCCATCTAAAACTTACATAGTGGAGGTGGACGCATCGGAGACCGGGGTAGGAGCTATTTTATTGCAACGGTTCGGAGAGAGACCAAAGCTCCATCCAATTTCATTGTTCTCCCATGGAGTGAAAATACGATGTGGGAAATCGTGAACTATTGGCAGTAAAGTTAACATTGGAGGAATGCAGACACTGGTTAGAGTGGGCTACCCATCCCTTTGTTATCTTTACCAACCACAGGAACCTGGAATATTTTTGCGCTGTTGAGAGGCTCACACCCCGCCAAGCCCGATGGGCCCTGTTCTTTACCAGGTTCCATTTCACGTTATCCTACAGACCAGGGTCCAAAAACATCAAAGCGGATGCTCTGTCCTGTCTCGATCACACAAAATGTGTCAATGATCATGAGGAATATATCATTAATCCGTCCTGTATCATCAGTGCGCTAGAGTGGGACCTGGACCAGGAACTAGAGGAGATTCCCAAGTCGCAAGTGCCAAGAAGATGTCCCCCAAACAGACTATTTGTACCCAAGGAGTACCATAAAGATCTCATCACCTGGACACACGGTGCTTGGTACAGGACATCCAGGGGCACAACATACGCACCAGCTCCTGAGAGAAAAAAACTGGTGGCCCGATATGGAGGGAGATATACAAAAAGTGGTGGCATCTTGTTCCTCTGGCACCCAAAATTAGGTACATTGGTCACTCCCAGCCAGGGGACTCAAGCCCTTACCCATACCTGAGCACCCATGGTCACACCTATCAGTTGATTTTGTGACAGATTTACCTAGATCCCAAGACAATACCACCATTCAAAGATACACAGTGGACAGATTTTCCAAATCTGTGCGCTTCATTCCATTACTCACACTCCCCACCGCCTTTATGACTGCTGAACTGCTGTTACAGCATGTTTTTAGATATTTTGGTATTCCTGAGGAGATTGTCTGTGACAGGGGCCCGCAGTTCACTTCCAGAGTGTGGACTAGTTTCATTACTAAGATGGGGGTAACAGTTAACCTCACCTCCGAATATCACCTACAAGCCAACGGACAAGTTGAACAAGTCAATCAGGAACTAGGTCGATTCCTTCGTACCTTCTGTGCCAACAACCCCGAGGAGTGGAGCAAGTTTCTACCATGGGCCGAATAAGCCCATAATTCTTTACATCATTCTGCTACCAACCTCAATCCTTTCCAGTGTGTACTAGGATAGCAACTCCCACTGTTCCCATGGAACGCAACACGGCATTTTCAGCTGTTGATCAATGGTTTGAAAGAAGTGAACAGGTCTGGGCTGCCACTCACCAACACCTGAAGGAGGCCACAGTCACATACAGGCGCAAAGCAGTTCGCCACCACAGTGAACACCCTAATTACCAACCAGGCGATAGGGTATGGTTGTCCACCAAGGACTTAAAACAACCTCACAGCTGTAAATAAAACTAACTCCAAGGTACACTGGACCCTTCAAGATCCTCAGGCGGCTCAACAATGTCACTTATCGTCTAGAACTGCCACGACACAGCCGCATCTCACCCTCATTCCATGTTTCATGTCTCAAGCCTGTTGTCAATGGTCCTTTAGGCACAGATTTACCCTCTGGGACCCCTCTGACCCCTCTGGAGATTGATGGACAACCGACTTACCTTGTCCGGAAAATAATCTAGACTCAGGAGAGGCAAGCTGGAGTATTTGGTCGAATGGAAGAGTTACGGACCTGAGGAACAATACTGACATACTAGACATCCTAGAAATACTAGATCCGCAACTTACAAAGGACTTTCATGCAGCTTATCCTGATCTCCCAGGTCCGCGACCCCGGGGGAGGCCAAGATGGACCTCGGCTCCTGGAGTGAGCCCTTGGGGGGGGGGGGTGTTCTGTCACAGCTCAGCCAAATCAGAACTCGATTTCCCAAGAGAACACACTCACCTCTCATGCACGCATGCATTCACCATCCCCGGAGTTCTGATTAGACACACCTGTCACCAATCACGCACTCACTCTCACCACTAGTATATATTGCTGTCATTCACCTTGAGTCTATGCAAAGTATGAGTTTAGTTAACTCGTTTATCTGAGTTACCAAGCCTTCCAATTTCGTATTACCTTCTCATAATCCTTGAATTCTGTTTCCGGTTTCAACTACGCTTTTTGCCTGTCCCAGTTTGTTCTGTTTGTCCGATCTTTTGACCCTGTCTGTATTACGACTACGTCTCTAGATCTTCCTGATATCACGCTACACACTGGCCACCCGCTTCTGCTTCCGTAAACATTCAGCCTCGTGACAGTTATGCGATGACTAGAGAATTTTACTAGTGGTCTGCTTATACGTAGTTCATTGCCATGATTCATCCTCACCCAGTCAGACATCATATGACAAATAGCTCCTGTTGTGCATGGTCGTGCTTTGTTAAACAGTGGCTGTCCATCATGAATTAATTAACTACCTAGCTGCCAGCCAACATTAATTAAATCAGTCCAGTGACAGACTGATAATGATGTTCTTTTGTTTTATATCAGTTTGCATTGGGTTTTCACACACATTTTAAAATGATGAGGTACCACTATATATTTTTATTTTATTTGTAAGAATATTCTAGCTGAGGCTAGTAACACTTGCAAATTAATATCAATTTACCCGTTGTTTACTTTCTTTAGTGACACCGGCAAGCAAACAAGACTGTGTCAATTAAAACTCAGTTTTGGGAAAGCAAGCAACAGTGGACAAGATGAGACGGAGAGAAAAAGAAAAAGAGAAGTGGATGGAGATGAGAGAGGAAGAGTGGGTACTACTCACTGTGCCCAGAATATGATTGGCATTATGTTACTGTGCTGTTTAACACAAAAAAATTAAAATACATTCAAACAATGTAGACCTAATTACAACAGCGAAATATGTTCTTTGGTAATTACAGTGACGCCAATACAGTTTCAATCAAAATTATGCACTCACTGTGTGTCACGGCTGCGTGCCGGAGGAGAAGGAGGCGGGACACAAGCACAAGATGAACAGTTCTTTATTATTAGAGAGGCAGTCAATATCATCAAAATCGTAATCCAAAGGGGTTAATCCAACAAACAGGCGAAGGCGATCAGCGAACAGAGTATAAACGGGGCTAAACAGTAGACGAGGTCGCAGTCACAGTCACTAGGTCAATACACTAAACATAGGACATAGCACACAATCGACGCCTAGGATTTGGTCAGCGGAGAAACCAACACGAAAGGCTGAGGCTATGGCTTCTGGCAAAAGGCTCAAGGCATTAGGCTAGAGATAACGGCTACAGGCTAGAGCTAACGGGTAAAGGCAATCGGCTATCCCTAAAGGCGAAGGCTAGAGCTAAGGGCTATGGCTAAAGCTAGATGCTAAGGCTAGAACTAGGGACGAAGGCTAGAGATAAGGGCTATGGCTAATGCTAGAGGCTAAGGCTAGAACTAGGGACGAAGGCTAGCACTCATGGCTAGAACTGAAGGCGAATACTAAGGCTATGGCAAGGATACGCGAAGAGGTTTACCAGTCCGTCATACGTGCCGTCCTAGACAATGTTCTGCGCCGAGTGCAGCACGGCGTGTGTTATATAAACAAGTCCAATCAGCGCGGGGAACGCATAACGCATAATTAGGGCGGCTGTGGCTCAGTGGGTAGAGCGGGTTGTCCACTAATCCACTAACCGTGGGGTTGGCGGTTCGAATCCCGGCCCGGGTGACTCCACATGCCGAAGTGTCCTTGGGCAAGACACTGAACCCTAAGTTGCCCCCAATGGCAAGCTGGCAGCTCTGCTACCATTGGTGTGTGAATGTGATCTCATTAGTAAGTCGCTTGTAAAAAAAAAAAAAAAATGAAAAAATGATATTTCTGTAAAGCTGCTTTGAGACAATGTACCATTGTAAAAAAGCACTATACAAATTGATAATTATTATTATTATTATAACAGCTGGCACCGATACGGACCTGTGTTCACGTCATCCCTGGAAGACACAGGGAGGAGACCTGACATAAACAAAAGTCCACGTGTTCCCAAATGTCAATGAAGTCCACTACAGAGATGAGCAAACGCAGTGCGCATGCGCACTGCTCCCAGGGGGAATCATGACAGAACCCCCCCCAAAAGGTGCTACTCCCAGAGCGCCATGAAACATAACCCCTCCTTGGTGGTCCTGGACACCTGGGCAGAATGTCCCCTGGAAGTTCCAGGAACCGAGGCGGGTCCTGCCAGGCAGCAGGTGGCTCAGGAACGCAGGATGCTGCCTCCCATCGAGGCTCGCAAACGCAGGGCGCCTGCCACCGAGGCTTTGGAACACTGGGCGCCTGCCACAGAGGCTCGGGAATGCAGGGCACCTCCCACAGAGGCTCTGGAACACAGGACGCCCTCCCCCGGTCTCTGTTGCGCTGGAGGCTGCCTGGTTAGCTCCGGGTTGGATCACCGCCGGGCCTGGACACAAAAGAGCAGAGGTTACTGGGCTTACCTCTCACAGAGGCCTGGGAACACAGGCCTCCACCTGCCGTGGCTTGGGAACACAGGCCTCTACCTGCTGTGGCTCGGGAACGCAGGACGCCTCCCACATGGGCTCAGGAGTGTAGGATGCCACCTCTGCAGATGAGGGGAACAAGGTGGCATATGCTGCGGTGCACGTTGGCTCGTCCGCCTCCAGAGGGGCTGAGACCCTCCCCTAGGTCTCGGACGTATGGGAGGCTGCCCTGATGGTCTCGGGTTGGATCACCGTCTCACCTGGACACAGAGGAACAGAGGTTATTAGGCTTACCTCCCACAGGAGCTCCCCGGTCTCTGTGGCGCAGGATGCCGCCTTCGTTGGGGAGGGAAACAGAGCAGCATAGGCTGCGGTGCAAGATGGCCACTCCACCAACCTGCAGGGCTGAGACCTCCCCCTCGGTCGTTACAGTGCCTGAGGCTGCCGGGTTAGCTCCCGGCTGGAGCTGAAGGGCCTGATGCTTGACAGGGGCAGCAACTTGTCTCTCAGACTCAGCTTGGCTCTCGGACGTAACTGGGCCCGTGGAGATGGGTGGGACATGGGGCACAAGGGCGTGAGGCATGACTTGATTCGTGGATGCCCCTTGGCTTATGGACGTGACTTGGCTAGTGGGGTTGGACATGGGCATGGGGAGACAGGGCTCTCAGGCATGGGCAGAGGTGAGACAGGGCTCTCAGGCATGGGCACAGGTGAGACAGGGCTCTCAGTCGTGGGCACGGGTGAGACAGGGCTCTCAGGCATGGGCACAGGTGAGACAGGGCTCTCAGGCATGGGCACGGGTTAGACAGGGCTCTCAGGTGTGGGCACAATTGAGACATGGCTCTCAGGCGTGGGCACGGGTGAGACAGGGCTCTCGAGCATGGGCATGGGTTAGACAGGGCTCTCAGGTGTGGGCACAATTGAGACAGGGCTCTCAGGCATGGGCACGGGTGAGACAGGGCTCTCGGGCATGGTCAGGGACCCTACTGGGCTCTCAGGCTTGGACAGGGATGAGACGGGGCCTTCAGGCGAGGACACGTGGGAAACGGGGCCTTCAGACATGGGCACGAGGGAAACGGGGCTCTCGGGGATCTCGGGTACGTGGGAAGCTGGGACCTCGGGGATCTTGGGCACGGTCAGGGACACCACGGGGGAATTCTCCGGCTGGGCCTGTAGCTGCTGCCGAAACAGTGCCATCTGGCACTCTAGTTCCATCTTATCCCGAAAATACTGCTCCCGTAGTGCTGCAAAGAGCAGCATGGCCCCCGCCCAGACTGCTCCATCCATCGGAGCTCTGCGAACAGCATCTATATGCTCCCCAATGCTGTCTCGATACGGCTGAGATCCCAGACCGCCGGTGATCCGCGCTTTTTCGCTACCTCCACTTTGCCCAGTAACTCTCTTGGGTTCTCACCGGCTCTCTGCTCATGCTCTTTCCCAAGCTTCTTCTCTGGGACTACTTTAGTGGAAGTCACGTCATCCTTTTTCGAGATCTCCTGCAGCTGAGCTGGATTCTTGGGCGTGGCCTGACACGGCCCCCCTGGCTGGAGCCGGGCCTTCAGAGGCGCAGTAGGTTTAGGTGACTGTGGGGTTTGCTTGTTCCTCCTCCCCTGATTTAGAGGTTTCATCTGCTCATAGTAGATATAGAATGGGAGCTCAGACTTCACCTCCACGGGAGTGCCCTTCAATGGATACTCGAGGGGGTAATCCCATTCTGGATCTTCAAATTCCTCTAACAACAGGTCCACGAACCTCCGACTGTTCTCCAGTCCTTGTGATTGTGTGGCTGCAAATCCTTGTGCCCAACTGCGGGCCGGGCCAGCTAATCGAGAAATCAAAAACTTTATCCATTCGCCCTCCGAGGGCTTTGTGTCCGGTAGACTGGAAAAATATTGTTGTCAGTCTCTCAGGAAATATTCAGGGCAGCCGTAGAAGCCATCATACCTGTCCGGCAGATCCACGTGAATTTCCTGTGGGAACCGCATGGAGTCCAGGGCGTGGATCTCCGG
>JAFFST010044771.1:22827-36795 GCA_022414735.1 Noturus placidus | reverse complement strand
CTCTCTGTTTATTTATTTTGGGTGTAACCCTGAAACCATGGTGCTGGATTATACATCACTTCATCTTTAATTTCAAATAGCACAAAGACAAACAGATCCTACTTTGTATTCTTCTCCTTTCTCACTTTTTCTCTCTTTCTCCTTGTCTGATTATAGAGAAACAGATTCAGATCAACTAATCACACAGTGCAGAAATAGTGAGCTCAGCTGTTCCAGTTAACAGGCCAAATTCGACTCTCTAGCACAGCCACCTTCTCATTCTCTTCCTCTTGCTCTTGATGAGGTAGAACTGAGCCCAGTTTTATGAAAGCCAGAGGTCCAGCTGGGTCTGATCACACTCCCATTTAACCCTGTCTGAAAACCTCTACATTTTCAGAGCTCAGACAATCTGTGCTTTAATGTATTAACATGGATGCTGAGCATGACAAGAAATAGCAATTTTCTCCATGAAACATGTATTATTACACACACAAAAAAAAAAATAATCTGAGCAAAAGGTATTTGTCAAGTCAAAAAAACTTTAAACTAATAAATTAAAAGGAAATACTGGATACACTGAAATTCCCATAAAATAGCTTGGTGTCATGTTTTGATTCCATATATTGACATATCACTATTATTGTTATTTTGTTTATTATACCACATTTTCTTACAGTTTGGTCATTTGCTAGCTCTCCTCTCACACTCAACAGCTACCAACCAAGCACAGAAAAGGCTAGCTCGTGCTTCTTTCAAGTCAGCCATCCTTTTGAAACTGCTGCTAATGTGATGTTACAATGCAACTGAACAAACTCACGGAAAAACACTAGCTTCCCTTTTCTACATACATGAGCTCACAGATACCCACAATTGGCTAGTGAAACCAACTGTGGCACAGACAGAAGAGACATAGTCATAGTTCATAGTTCATGGTCAAATTGACATAGGTCATAGATCACTGAGGCCAAGCATTGCATTTGCATCAAATGTTGATGTGGCATTAACTTTATGGTAGTCCAGACAGAAATGGACCCACTCATCCAGCTTAAGTACAAGCACAATGGGGCTGATCATTTACATTTACATGTACAAATCATGCAGCTGCATTCTGGATCAGTTGCAGAGGGTGAGTGGTGCTCAGAGGCAGACATACCAGGAATGAGTTGCAGTAATCCAGCCTCGAAATGACAAGAAACTGAACAAGCAACTGAGTGGCCTGTATGGTTAGAAATTGGTAAATCCTTCTGTTTTTGTAAAGGAGAAATTGACATGAGCATGTCAGATGTGCAAGGTGTGAGGAAAAGGGTTGATTATCCATGGTTACCCTAGGTTGTGCACAGTGACTGAAGATTAGATCAGAGAGTTGTCCACAGAGATCACGTGATCCTGATGTGGGGATGAATCACCTGGGATGAACAGAAGTTCAATTTAGCTTGGATTAATTTTCACTTCATCAATACTTAATTATTACTGTCTTTTCCAGCAATTTCCCTAATTCATAAAAGACCACTTTCTTTTTGGTATAGCAGCACATCACTCTCTGTAGGGGGGCATTTATTTGGTGACTTATGAGATTTGTCCTTCCAGGCTAGTTAAATTCTTCCCTAGGTAACAAAACCATTACCTTTGTTTCTGCTCAAGAGGGATGACATCCAAGGACAGGAATAAGATTAGTTAATTTTGAGACCATCTTTCACAATATCTGTGGTGTCCACTAATGGGGTTCACTCTCCACACTTTTTGGTGATTCACACAATATATTTGACATGCACCCTCTTGGTTGGTATGCCTCACCTCAAACTCAAGGTTATTGCATGATCTCATGACCTCTGAACAAGTGTCCTCTTCTCTTGGAATATGTGTTTGGTGGCTTTGTAAGTCAAACACACAAGCATCATTTCATGGGTTGCATTTTGGTTAACGACATCATATAATGACATCATATAAAGTGTTGTTATTTTCTTAAACACTTACAGTTATAGGTGCAGTGTTGGGATAGCACAATTCATTATTGTTCTGAGTAAAGGACTAAGTAAATAAAGGTTTGAAGAAGAACTGACATTGATATAGGGCAACTGTATTTCCATATAGTAAACCTAAGACCACCCTTCAGTTTATTTCTGGGAGAAAACACAAGACTATTATGTTTTTATCAATGCAATGAATGAGTTATTTTAGAATATCACATAGATGCTTGTCTTTAAAACCACAAATCATTATTGAAAGGTCTTGTAGCCATAGAGGTCTTGATACATGAATATCCCAGTTAATAACTGAGATGATAGTTCTTTGTGATGAATTTCTAAAAGGCTATAGGAATGTATAATGAAGTGGACTTCAAAAAGTCCATTATCTGTGTAAACAGCATGATTGGAAGTCTGTAATTATGCTGGTACAGATAGGGAGCTAGAAAAGATAGACAGAGCAGGCCAATTCCCTACAGATTCCTCCGAATGCATGTCCACACGCATTGCACATGTATTACAGGATTGAAAAAATGAGCAGAGCAGAAATGATAATGAGTCTTTATTGGTCACATATACAGTAGAGCACAAAAATGTTCTTCACACACCCCAGCCTGTCAGGAAGCTGGGATCAGAGCACAGGGTCAGCCATGATACAGCACCCCTGGAGCAGAGAGGGTTGCACAAGGGCCCAACAGTGGCAGCTTGTCAGTGCTGGCATCCCCAGCCTTCCAAACCGTAACCCAGTGCCTTAACCAATAAGCCACCACTGCATACAGGCAGAAACGATTTCATAATAGTTCACTGTTCACAGATCACTCTGTGAAACAAGAAGTGGATGATATAAAATAGTGCCTATCTCTTTTTGAATGAAAGCTTTATTTAATTGGGCTACTGCCGGGAGAGATCTGGAACAGTCATTAGGGTCTTGATTAAGAAAGGAGGGAATGTCATACTGCTTTTCAAATATTTAGGCTTGCCTCTGAGACACATCATGCCCTGTTTATTTAATAATTTTTTTTCCCCTACAAATCCAGGAACAAACACACTAGCACAGAAACAAACAGTGGTGGTATGTGCCTAAATTCATGTGTTTACTTCATGTGTTTACTTCTCTCCTGAGAGAGAGCTAAAATAATTAAAGAGAAGATGAGAGAGAGAGAGAGAGAGAGAGAGAGAGAGAGAGAGAGAGTATTTCTGGAGGTTTTTTGGTGGTAGTTTGCCTCTTGCTGAATGGTCATGCAAGAAGAGTCTTAATCTCTCCCTTAGCCTCCTTGCATATCGTGTTCCCACTCTCATTCATGCCTGGCCCAGTTCAGCAAAGACCAAGGAGAACACTTGAGCCAGGTGTGAAAGAAGACATTTCGCACTCATTTACAAATTTGCTGGTGATGAAAAGCAAAACCATCTGGTGAATAGCTGACTGAATATGACAGTGAGAAATGTTATGCATGTATTACATGTGCTGAGTCCAGCACTTTGCTCTATTACTGAAATGCAGTAGGCTGTCAGGCCTAAAACTCTTGCAATCATTGGCTGTTCTTAGTGATGCTGACAGATTAAAATGCCTATGCCCATGTCTGTGCATATCATCAGCGGATAAATTATATTGCAGCATAACAGTGCTGTGAGTGAAGAACCACCTGCGGTATGGTATTAGTGGAGTAAAGTTGGTGTGTATGGCAATACAATTGAAGAGAAAGTGCAGAGATTGTGGTCATTTACTCTAGCTCAGCAGTCCCGTACAGGAAACAGTCAAACACCTGTTTTAAAGTTTCACAGGTCAGAGGTTTTATTGCACATACATAGCAATATTGTTTATGGGAGTCAGCATGGATCGGGAAAGACATTCAAAACACAACATTGCCTGGGAAACCCTCTGATAAAATGACTTATGGTAGGTCAGTAGTGTGCAGAAAGAGCAAAGCAGAGATCCAAGGAAAAAAAAAACCCACAACATTTCCAGCAAGAGCCAGAAACATACTTGTATGAATTACAGGATATGAGGGAGGATTTAACTGGTGAATCTTAGGAAAATGTATCTCAATTTAATACACAAACCCTGAGAGAGGAATTTTAGGTTAATGTACAAGGCAGTGGTGGTGGGATCAGAGAGGAAATTACAACCATTTCCCTATTTTTGCCCTTACTCTCTAAATGTCTTTCTCTCTTTCTCTTGTTCTTTCTCTCATTGTCTCTCTCTCTAGCAACCAAAACTGTAACACGATACTATACTATGATCTCCAGAGAGTTATCCTGTATCTTGCTTAACCCCAGGTCATAGCCAGACCGGAACTACATGGCATCTGTCTGTGAGATAATCGCCCCTAATTGTGCCCTAATAGAGAAAGCAATGCAAGGGCTGAAGGAAGAGGGAAAGGCAGAGGGGAGAGAGAGAATGAGAGAGAGAGAGAGAGAGAGAGAGAGAGAGAGAGAGAGAGAGAGAGAGGGAAGAACAGGAATAGGAAGGGGAAAAGGGCAATTTAAGTAGAAATTTATTAATGCAATCAAGGCAAATTAGTGGCTTTGGGGTAACATTCCTATGGTGCAGACTGTTTACTTTTGAGGAGAACAGTGGAATATGTAAAATCACTGAGCCACGGGAGTCCTTAAATTACAATACAACAAGCATGGATCTCTCATTCTTTTCCACTCACTCACTCACTCACTCACTCACTCACTCACTCACTCACTCACTCACACTCACACACACACACACACACACACACACACACACACACACACACACACACAATGAAAAGCCCCTAATAAACACTGACCACTGCACATTAGAAACAGTACATTTCAGCATATGTACATAAATTCAGTGAGAGAAATAAACCAGTATACCACTGGGCCTGTTCATATGATAAATAAAGAACAAAATGAAGGATGTGAAATGAAGCCTAAATGGAAAATGCTAGAGAGATTGGAGCAGTGGGGATTTGAGAAAGTAAAGAAAGTTGTCATTGATGTGAATACATATTAAAAATAAATATATACCAAGGTCTAGATAAAGACAGAAGGGAAGATGAACTGAGAGATAGGGTGGTTTAAAGGGATAAGGGTGGGAAGATGTCAGATGTTTGGGTATTTGATAAATCATATGTGGACAATGTCATTCAGTTGATAGACAAAAAGTGCTTCCTATTTTCTTACGGAGGCAGCAGTTTGACACCCTTGACATGCTTGAGTGAAAGGAGTTGAGAGGGGGAGCTCGGAACTGTACTTATACAAGCACGCAGAGACACACACAGCCAGCATCCACTGAGACTAGACAGCACGCACAGACTGCATGGTGGATTAATGCAGTAAGATAACTATGAAGCATGCATGCATATATGTGAGTATATAAAAATCCAGGGAGTAACAGCAATGAACTTCTGCAGCAACTGTATTGGTAATAACAACTTTTAGAGCCGTACACAAAGATTCCAGAGTAAGCCTTTGGCCCAAAGTCCTTCATCAGCTCTGCAAAAAATGTGTTTCTGAAACTGTAGTAGGAGAAAACAGTTGATATTTGAATATAGTCATTACAAATTAATACAAAGGCATTCTTACTGATCACCTTTAACTTGTGATTTCCAATCCTGAATGGGAGCGGTCTGTTCCAGATCACTTAGGATTGGGAATGTCTGCGGATCCCCCAGTAGGAGCTGAAATCTTTAATAGGAAAAGTGGTCAAAAAATAAATAGATTAATAAACAATAATTACAATTTTCCATTTCATCTTTATTTTAACAAAAACAAAAAAAAAAACTCTTTAGAACTGCCCTCTGAAATAATAGTATTTACTCTCAAAAATGTATGTGCAACAATTATGGACACTCCCAAGGAATGTTTTAAATCCAGAAGACATGTTAGATACCCAGAAAAGTGCAGAAAAAGGTCAGTTGGTCAAATGAGACCAACATTTTTATTTATGACCTAGGCACAAAGTGCTATGATTGGTGGTGTTTCAACACTGCTCACCCTGAGAACACTGTCCCCACAGTGAAGCATGGCGGTGGTAGCATCATGTTGATAATTACCTTTGCTTTTATGACTAATGCCCTTCTTACCTGATCACTATTTTTTCGAGGATGTCCTAGTCCTGTCAGAGTTGCGGTTCTTTCCTGTATTAATAATGTTTTTAAAACAGTTTTTATTTAAACGGAGCAAAATACATTATGGTGCCGTGCAAAACTGTCATATCACTGCTAGTTCTGAGCTGATTTATGGACATGTGTTTACTAAGGCAAATTTTTGAAACTGTACTCTTGTGTGAAAGAAGGACTCTCTGAGGCTTTGAAACAATATGAGATGTAAAAGTGGCCAAACTGTGAATGAAACAATGCTCAGGAGAACCTGGTGCACCAGGCTACAGCATAGATGCATGAATCATATTCTATTACTTTTCAAAGGGTTTCTTCTGCTTGTGGTCATTAGAATGCTTTAAATAACAAAGTTAAAAGAAATATATATTGCAGATAGAGAAAACAATTCAGAATTTGTGTTTAAGAAGCACCCCCAGGTCAACTGGATTAAGGCACCATGTGGATGGGCTCTGTCCAGCATCAGAATAAATAAATGTTAATATCACCTTATGAAATATTGAGCTCTGTATGTAGACTTGAACTTTTGTTAGTTCAAGTGGGTAAAACGAAGTCGTAGAGCATCTACCAGTGGCAAGCCATAGTACTGCACATGCAGTTTTATTACCATTAAACAAATGAGAGAGTGATTTCTGTCTTGTCCATCAAGTGTCAAAATCCTCACATTATACAATTTTTGGTTTATTTATAATAAAAGTGAGGACTACCAGATCTAGTATGTGCCCTGTAAATGCTGAACAAGTATTCTTCTCAATATGGTATGTTTCAGTGAAATGTAAATAAATATGATGTAATGGCATGGAGTCAAATAAAAAAAGTGAGGGTCATTCATTGTCTATGAATAATGACAGAAATGATTTTGGCCAGTTGAGTTTAAATTGAAGGCAGATGTTCTTATGCAAACAGTTCTTGGGTGGTGTAATCTAGGTCAACTTTAGACACAGGGGAGTATAAAAACATGGTTTCACCATAGCCACTACAACAGAGAGCATAAAGTGTTATGTTGCAGTGTTTTAGATTTTTTAATCTATAAACCTGACAATACAGTGAAAAAATGCAATCCCTGGTGGACATTTCAAACTGTAATGATGCCGCAGTTTTCAGAAAGCAGACGAAACAGATTTAACGCCCATGGGCCCAGATCACGTTCAGTGAAGGATAACATTACCAAGCCACCAACAATGACAACAATGTCACCTAGCTAATCTCTGTAATTACCTACTCATTTAAGGAGGTCTCTTTGTTCTGTTCTTGGTGGTCATCCCCAGCCATACTCTCTCAGGATTCACATTGATAAAGACCATACAAATACTATAACACAGACTCCAATACTTATGTAACCTGAAACCAGCTATGCTCAGCTCTACATTCCACACATTTATATTTTAGTTTGATTCCAGCATCCTGAGGCACTGCAGTCTGTAGGAAATCACATATATATAGTAATAAATCATGCATCACTTCAACATATTCATACTTAATGCCTGAAGGCAGCACTGTGATGGCACACAGAAACATATTGAAAACATGGCATATTGAAATAGTAGACATATTACACTAAAAAGCTACAATTTCATTGCATTTCAATTTCAATTTCATTGTCAAAAGCTTCATTTTTATAGTGCTTAAGCTGAAATATCAATGCATCTAGACATTTTCTTACAGTTCTGAATGAAAGTGTGTAGAAGGTACACTGGTAAACACACTACTCACCAACCTTTACACTGGAAGTATTACACCTCCCTAAATGTTACTATGAAACATATATAACATGCTGTGTGAGTGGGAATAAGTCAAAAATGGTTTACAGAGCCTGTACAATATAACTATTTAACAACAACACTGCATTTATTTTACATGGTGTAACACTACACTGTAGGCTGACTTGAAAATGCAAGGTTTAATTGATGTCCACTAGATGGAGCTATGTCCATATATTAGGACTTTACTGAATGAATCTCCAATTGAGACACAGGGAGTTAAAAAGAAGGAACAGAAAAACCCCACTAAGACATTGTATTAAATGATTTCCCCACATTAATCACAAAAATAGAAGCAACATTGCAATTGTCCTAATATGTGTATTGCTCTGGTCTGGCGTACAACGGGCTTATCAGGTGCTCCAAAATAAACAGTCAGGTAAATAAAATATAAGCATGTTTAAGAAAAAAAAGTACTTCACAAGTAATGCTTTTAGTTTTAATTAACAACATTTATTCATTCAACTTGGCGCAGTGGATACTGAGCCTATCCCAGGAACACGAGCCAGGGAGGCACATTTGCCATAACTGGAAATATTTCCTATAACTGGCAAATATTTGCCCAAACTCAACCATATTTAGCCAAGATTTATCTGCTGTAGGTTGCATTAAATGAATATGAGTGCACTGGGTATGTATCATTATGTTCGTGGACAGTATGAGTACAATATCTAGTGCATAGTGTGTGGTTTGGACACCCAAATTTATCACTATAGTCCCTCTATCTTCAGAAAGCTTGTCCATGCTAACTTGACAGGATTTCTGATTGTTCAGCAATTACCGGTATATACAATGTAAATAATGGTTTATTAATTAACCAGTATCATGCCCTGCTATGGGTTGGCACCCCGGTCAGGGTGTCCCTCAACTTGTGCCCTGAGTACCCTGGGATAGGCTCCAGGCTCCCCGAGATCCTTTGTAGGATATGCGACACATAAAATGATTGGATGGATTGACCAGTATCAAGCGAGCATTAATGATGCTGATGTAAGCTTTAACCACAGAGTGTCATTGGTAAGTTTCATAGAGTCACTATGTAATTTGTTTATAATGACTATGCCGCTGGAAAACTAGCATCTTGATATAAATAAAGTCCCCTCTGAAACTATTGGAAAAGCAAAGCCAATTCATTTGTTTTTGCTGTAGACTGAAGACATTTGGGTTTGAGATTTTTTTTAAAAATCATATGAGAAGGGAGTTCAGAATTTCAGATTTTATTTCCTGGTATTTATATGTAGATGTGTTAAAGGACATAACACATTTTGTATCAGACCACCCAATATTGGAACATGTGACTGACAGATGTTTCTTGCTATCCGATGTGTTCTGTTAGATTGTGTGTTTAAACAATAAATAGCTCTGAACATCTACTTTTGAACCTCTACTCTTGGTTGTAACCTTCATGTTCACCTGTGAAGACTGCCTTTGTTGTTAATAAAGATAAGCAATGAAAATCAGAGAGCTGTCTACAGGAGAAAAGCAAAGCATTTTGAAGCTGAGAAAAGACAGAAAAATAATCAGAGGCATTGCACAAACATTGGGAATAGCCAATAAAACAATTTGGAATTTCTTGAAAAACAAATAAACCATTAGTGTACTGAGCAATAGACTCCGAATGGGATGGCCGAAGAAAACAGCTAATGAGAGAAACATTGTGAGAGCTGTTTAGAAAAACCCAAAACAACAGTCAGTGACATCATCAACAACCTCCACAAGGCAATCCATCATTCAAAGACTTCGAGAGAAGAAATATAGAGGCCATACCACAAGATGCAAACCACTCATCAGCAGTAAGAATTTGAAAGCCAGATTGGAATTTGCAAAATAAATACAGAGATGAGCCACGAAAGAACCAAGATTAACCTCTGCCAAAGTGATAGAAATGCCAAAGTGTGGAGAAAGAAAGGATCTGCTCATGATCCAAAATATCTGTGAAACATGGTGGAGGTAGTATCATGGCTTGGGATTGCATGGCTGCTTCTAGAACAGGCTCAGTAATTTTAATTGATGATGTAAATTATGATGGTAGCAGTAGAATGAATTCAGAAGTTTACAGAGAAATGCATCCAAATTTATTGAGAGGAAGTTTATCATGCAGCAAGACAATGATCCCAAACACACTGCCAACTCAACAAAGAACTTTATCAGGAGAAAAAGTGGAAGGTTTTAGACTGGCCAAGTCAATCACCAGACCTTAATTCAATTGAGCATGCATTTCACCTAATGAACAGTACAGTAAAGGGAGACACACCCTGAAAGAAGCTTCAGTAAAATCTGGGAAAAACATCCCAAAAGAAGAAACCAACAACTTGGTGGCGTCAGTGAGTATTTTATGTTGTTTAACATCTAAATGTAAATACCAGGAAATTAAAGCTGAAATCTTAAACTCTCATCTCAGATCCATGATCTTAAACCCGAATTTCTTTGTTGTACAGCACAAAAAAAATGGCCTTGCCATTCTAATAGTTTCAAAGGGGACAGTATTAATATTTTATTAATTATAAAAGATACTGACAGACTAAAATACCAGTAACAACCATTTTACATTCTTTCTTAACCAGAACTGGGTATAAGACATTACTGTAATTCTCATTACTTTTTCTGATAACACAGTAATGTAATGCATTACATGTTAAATTTATATAATTTGATTACAGTTACTGATGTCAATAAAATTATATTACTTGCATAACAAATTTATTGTTAAGAAAAAATATTAAATAAAATGTATTTTTAAATAAATCACGTTTTGCATGGCTGCCAGGGGCGTAACCTGGCCTGGGCAATAGAGGCTATAACACAGAAGATTTTTTCTTTAGCCATGAATAATTCTCCACTTGGAGCGGTTTGTTACTATGTAACTGAACATCAGTAAAAGAGGATGGAGGTGGTGTAATTTTATATCTTCTGTGAATGGAGGTGAGAGCAGTCATATAGGGTTTACAGGAAAATATATTGAAATACTTGTGTCTTATTGGCTGACAGCTCTCCATTCTGCCAAATGCTAGCTCAGTCAGTGTGAGGAAAAATGGATATACACTTTTTTTCTTTAAAAAAACCCAAACACAGTAAAGGGGTTGAAACTGAAATAGTAACATCCTCTCATGTTGAGCTGGAAAACAAGGTATGTAAATGTCTATAGGAGTTCCTGTTTATGTGAACATTATACGAGAAGAGCATAAGTTAAGATAATGTACTGTAACAGCTAAACCCATAGCTTAGTTGTGCTTCCCCTTGGCTAGCAACACCAAACTAGCGTATTTAGAAAAGTTTTATATTTTATTTTAGTAATTTTAGCACACTAAAATTACTGAAAGAGCTTCTAGTTTCACTTTGTAGTGTATTTTAGCAGGTTTGAGAGGTTTTAAAAGTAACTTGAAAGTAAAGTAAACTGATTACTTTTTGCACGCAGTAGTCAGTAATGTATGGTAATCTGTAGTGGATTGCTTGTTTTGAGTAATTTACCCAACGCTCTCTTCTTAACACAGTTATTTCTGGTGTTTTCTCAGACAATGTAAGAATAAAAACCCACAGCAGCTGCTCTATGAATCGGATCTTTAAGTTGGCTCTGAAATGTGAACGTTGGAAGTCAACTTGTGCATCTGAAGAGCCATTTTGGACAGCCAGGATATAATGGTCACCTGCCTTTTTTGTTGTTGTTGTTCTTGTTGGAATTTTGCAGTAAGTCACACATGCATCTGGGCAAATGTATCAACATATAAATATTCTTTTTGAAATTAAGTAAAAGTTAAAATTGTCTAAAATATTTGATAAAGGAGAAATATTCCCAGAACATATCTTGCTACTAGATTATACACCACTGCCTTCAATACAACATATCTTCTGAGATGTGTCTGCCTCAATATGCCACAAAAATGTTTATATTTGATTCTCATATTCTTTTCATTTAGTGTATAATGTACATACAAGTACTGTATGTCCAGTTTTATGACAAAACACAGGCAGACCCTTTCTGCATGAACTCAATCACAAACTCTTCTTCTCAAACCAGGGTCAGTGAAGCATAGCAAGGTCATCGATTTTAAAAAATTTGTTACAAAATGTGAAAGTTTGTATATTTATTATTGTGGTTTTTATACTGTATTTATCAACCTAAGTGTCTGTTTGAATGTTACATTGAAACCTTATTAATTGAGGGGGTCCATGAATTTCATCCAGGTAAAGAGTTGCCAAAAGTTTGAGAACCCCTGATCTAGAGTTCACTGCTTGGATCATGTACTCTCACAATGCAAGCCCAACTATATCAGCAGTGCTTGTTCTGGTTTACCTCAGCCAAGTGTACTGTAGCTATCTTCTGTATACCCATTTCATAATTTCTGTGGTCAGCTAGGTTAAAGCAGTGCATAAACTAAGGCTGAGTGACTTTGGAGTCATCCAAACACCTTCAACCACTAAAAAAAAGAGAAAAGCCCAGATATAATCATACCAAATTCCCACACCTTTACTTGTGAAATTTCCAAACACCACCCTAGTGGTAGGGTCAACTGCCCGCTATTTCCCATGCCTTCGGAAAAGCTTGGCAGAGGGAAAGGCTTCCGAGAATTCTCTAGAAGTGTGGGTTTCTGTGCAGGAGATGGATAATGGATTTAGCAGGGCAGGTACGCAGAGCTCCTGTGGCCAGAGACCGGAGCTGCGCCAAGTTTACTGTTGACATCTGGAATGTCTTTCCTCCCTCGCTCTTTTCTTTTAAGTGAAGAGTGAGTCTGATTAGCACCCAGCACTGCCTCTTCCTTTTCATCCTGAATCATTACTGAAATTCTCCACAGCTTCATGCTTCATTACTTCTAACTCTCATTTTAGTTGAGTGATTATTTAAATTATATCATTCTCATGATGAACAAAGTTCAGTCTGCAAAGAGCTTCTATCAGAATTTCCGTATGAAGAAGCTAGAGCTGTATGAACTAAGAATGAATGGATTCTTTAGCCAAAACATTTGCTTTTAAGCTGTGTTACTATGCTACTGTTAGAATTTAGTATGTAAAGTCTGGGCAGATTAAGCAAACTTGTTCAGGAAATTATTCATCTGTACAAAAACAGACTTGAAATACCTAGTAGATCAGTTCTTTCACCAGCTTCCACTCCAATCAGGAAGGAAAGGATTCAGGGCTTAGTTAAACAATAGAGAAGTGCAACAAACCATCCTCTGATGACAGTAAAATGAATTATCACCATGGAAACATATGTTGTTTCCAACAAGAAGTTCAGGTTAGCATTCGGGGCATCCAGTGATGACGATGACATAATATGCAGTGCATGTGGAATTCATTGTGAAAATTAGATGACAAAAGAGAGCATAATATGTTTTCTTCCAAAACAAACCAAACCTTGGCATTATCCTTCTCCAACCATTTCATAATTATATGATGAAGATGAAAAGGCAGATAAGAACTGATTAAATGGAAACTGTCCAGTAATCCATGATGACCCAAGCATACCTGAGAGTAAGTGATAGATGCAGAGTCCTGGAGCTGATGTGGCTCACTGTCAAGCTCACTCTATGCAGATATAACACTGAAGTCAGAGAAAAGTACCACACTTAACAAAGAAACAACAATTTATGATTTATATAAGATGTGCTGAACCAGATCTACTGATTCAACAAACAGAACACTGAACACCTGAAACCACAAGTACCCTGCGAATTCAGATGCTGGAACATAAGATGATGCTGACATGTGTGTAGGCATGACAGTGATGGCTATGGAGTTATAAGCCAGTTGAGCATGCATGCACGGTGTGTGTTTCTATGAGTCTTTCAAAGTGTTTGCCGAGGCAGTTTCCAATCAGGATATTTAGCAGGCTAGTGCTTAATCCTGCAAAGTCTCAGGAGGCTGAAAGTATGGTTCAAAGAGCAATTTACGCTGCAGGAAGTCTGGTTCTGGGTTGTTTGGGACAGGACAGGAAGGTTTTCAGCAAACACACAGCACAGCAGTTATAGGCCATCCCTGAAGTTCCAGAGGCACTCCCCTGAGCACAGTAAATGCCAAAGAAGAATAAAGGATGCTCCTCAAACATACTGCCAATAACAATATTTTTGCAGTGCTGTGATATGAGTAGAAATTACAACACCTGAATAAAATTTCTTCTCTAGAAGAACTGGGCATGGTGATGTTAAAGTCTGTGTGATATGTCTTTTTGGTAGTTTTCCA
>JAFFST010044771.1:10327-20327 GCA_022414735.1 Noturus placidus | reverse complement strand
AATGATCATGCTTAATCTTGGGGAGGTGAGGAGTTCTACCATATGTTCTACCATAACAAAATATTTTTAACACCCAAACATTTTACATATTGCTAAAATAGGTTAGAAAAATACTAATTTTCAGATCGTAGCTAAAAATAATTAGGGAAAGATCTGTAAGTAATATTTTGCACTAAAATGGGAGAATAAATGTGTTTCATTTCTCAATAATTGTACATTTTAAATGTATCTTCAAATTATTGTAAACCACTTCTGGAGTTTATTACAATTAAAATTTAAATTACAGAAATAGTAGCTATTTTAAATGGTCAAATCATACGTATCTATTTTACTATTAAATAACGATGTCATTCAAGTAATTCTGGAAATTTGGTGTTTATATTAACAGATGTATGTCTATATATAATCTTTTCTTAAACTTAAATTTGTGTGGAAAAAGTACCGTCATGTGATTTTTTTTTACAGCATTGTGGAGAAAGACATTTCTCTCTTACTGCAACTGCTGCCACACACAATATGATCTAGGGGTTAAAACTATATTGCATACAAATTAAAAAAGATGAAAATTGGGTTTTGAGGGGAACAAAAATGAAAAGTTGGACCGATTTCCCATGTGGGTGTTCGTTTTATATTTTACAGACAATGTTCCTTTAAAAGCTTGTGCCTGGAAATCCCATTAGATGTGCATATAAAATTCCCTCCATGATTAATAGTAGATGAAGCAGGGCTGGGTTGGAGGGTACCAACATGTGGCTTGCAGGACTCCTCCTCTGCAAGCTCACGTTACACCCCATAAACTTGCCACTCTTTCCCACCTAAGCATTTAAAAGAGAGGTGGGATCACTTGACAGGAATGTCTCAGAACTGTGAGAGTGGCCCATGCAGCTGCAAGTGGATACAGTGGGTTAACCTTAATGCTGAATGAGAGGGTGTGAGAGTGTGGACCACAACTTCCTCACACATAACACTTTCAGAGAGCCAAGGAGCGTGAGAGAGAGAGACAGAGAAAGAGATGCTGCAGTAACACCACTGGACGGTGCTTGACCTCACACTTTGTGTTAAGTTATAGACCAACACTTCGAAGCAGTGGGAGAAAAGTTTTGCGAGTGAGTGTGTGATTTGTCAGTATTGACTCTGCAAGATGACGATGTGTGTGTAAAAACAAACGCTAAAGTGGACGTTTTCCACACAGTCTTGTGTCAGCGCCAGCCAGCTGCCACACTGAGGGTCTTCTTCTTCACACTGGGTGTGTGTGTGGTGGTGTTTGAGTGTGAGTGACTTCAAGCCTTCATTTCTGATTCAGCATGGATCAACCAGCTAGCAGCTGCATGCGGAGCTCTCATCCTGGCAGTGCTCTTTGGGGCTGTGCCAGAGCCCCTCACCCTGCCAGTGTCACTGGAGGTGGTCTACAGCCTTACCAGCAGGCCTCCTTCACCCTGCATCAGAAACCTGACTTCTTGGCCTACACAGATTTCTCCAGCTCATGCCTGGTGCCAGCGCCGCACTCATACCCACGAGATGAGAGACTGTACCAGGAGGCGCAAGGCGTGTACCAGCGGCCAGAGTGGCAGTTCAGCCCGTGTGAGCCACGTGGCAGGGGCCAGGAGCCATGCCATACAGCTGCTGTGACAGTCGGAGTGGCTGGAGGAACAGACATGGGTAGTGCAGGCACAGACAGGCTGCCCGAGACAGTGACACCAAGGCTAGAGGGAGATTACTCACCTCAGAACATAGCCACAACTGATACAGAGAAGAAGAGCTGCAAGAGGAAACGAGAACTCACAGGTGAGTCCGATGTAATGGAAATCTAATTGTGTGTCAGTTCAGATACAACAAACAACTCACTGAAAAACAGGGTAATTTTCAAGTGTTATGCACAATCTCTGATCAATATTTCATGTGATCAGCACTACACTGAAACATAATCAATATATTGTTGTTGAAAGATCAGCATATTAATATTTCAAATAGCAACACACAATATTTTTTAACACTGAACACATTGCACTCTTACGTGTATTTATGTACTGAATGCTTTTAGTTATTTAAAATGAAATACATATACAAATATATACATATAAATTATATTATGCAAGCAATATCATTCTTAGTTTTCTAAGAAGCTTTATGGAAATTATCATGTTCAAAATAACATATAGTGCAGTAGTTGACTGTTTCTAAAATGAATATCATGTTAAAGTAAACAAATTTTCTAAATCAAATCTCTAGGCAGGAAATTTAAACAGATTTTCACGAATAAATGCAGTGATGCAACTGCAATTTAATGTAAATTTCCAGCTCTGGGTGATTATTCTATTTATTTTTCTTATTTGCTTTGAGTAAATAAATTCAAAATTACATTTCATTAAATCAAAAATAAACCTGAACTTTAAATTACCACCCAAAATCTATTGTTTCAGACTATCAGCACTATACAACACTATACAAAACATAAAGTTATTGTTATTGCATTATATTTTGTTCATGTAAAATCCATAATACTCTTCCACTAGGAAGTAATTATTTCACAATGTGCCATAGAAACAACAAACAACTCATTGAACAATGAGCATACTGCACCTGCGAGAAGAAAACACTGAAGACTATATAGAAGACTATATAATTACATCCTCATACATAATTCTCCAGACTTTGACTTTTTTTTTGTTACAGGAAAAGACAATTACACAATTTATAGAAATAGACATGGCAGATGAGCCATAAAACATAAATCTTTGTATGTTATTATTCTGCAGTTTCCTTCTATTGTTTAAATTCTTAGGCACTTAGCTAATGCGCAGATGCTCATAACATTGTTTCCACACAATATCTATATTTAGTTTTTGTCATGTATACACATATATAAGCTAATATTTATGCTTCAAGTGTACTGGCAAATAATCAAATAATTGAATTAATCTGATAGAAAAACTGATAAAGTGAGTCACTTCACATGTGTTACTGACTCAGCTCATGAAACTAATCCTCTGACATGAACATTTGTAATGAGTTTGATATTACTAAACTGGTATTAAAAAATATTAATATAGAGGAGGTATGGAGCAATTATTTCTAGTTGTCTATTGTTTCTTCTCTGTTTGGAAAGTAGAAGTGTCGGGTGTTAATATACCATGATATGAAAGTAGATTACAGGACTGTAAATTTTGGTAAATGAAATGATTAAATCTATATAATAGCCGTAGAAGATTTTTTGCATACTTCCACACTTCTTTGCACTATATGCAATTCTGAGTAAAGGAAAATAGAACATCAAAGTTTGTGGCACATCTGGAGCAGGCATTAATTTCAACTGCTCTGTGGAAACTGAGACAGGGCAGTCATTCTGGAATAAAGGAAACGTTCCTGAAGATAAATATATTTCCTAAATAGCACTTGAGTGGTTTGTAATTCAGTGGCCAAAAGGCAAGATAATATTCTTTTCTCTAACTGAAACAATTATGAGTGGTTTGTAGAAATGATTAGACAAACTCCATCCTGCAGTGTACCTTCTCAATGCAACCATGTCTCATGACTTCATATGCAGTATAAATATCTGCTGCCTCTGTTTTGGAGTTACCTTAATGTAACCCTCACTCACTAACAGTAGAAACATGCCAGACCACATCTGTAATATAACTTCCATATGATTCCACTCCCGCATTCTTACCTACTGACATTTTCCTGTCATTAAGCGGTAACAGAATCCTCACTGAACACACTGTGGAAATGACTGGAGGAAAAAGCACCATTCTAAAACTTATTCAGAGTTAAACGTAAAATTCTTTGCATATTTGGAAAAATATGACACATTGTGTGAGGTGGTAAGTGTTGACAAGATAATAATTCCCAGCTCTGTTTGGGTTTTCACATCATGTGACAACAAAACACTTACTGACTATACATAATTCTTTACAAATGTACAAAAACATATTTTATCATCATTTTAATTTTAGGTGATTGTGAAATGAAATGGGGTAAACAGAAAAATCAAATGCGTATTCCTTATTTACATATTTTTTCATATTACTTTAGTATTTTCAAAAATCTTATGCAATACAGCTTAATGTTGTCGAAGACAAACTTGTATTAACGCCTTTAAATGCATGCTGCAAAACCAATTGACCCCTGTTATTTTGTTGACTTAACTTGCAGACTTATTTTGGCTTCATTTGGACCAACAATTTGAGAACATGCCAAATGTCGTTTGTTCTCCAGGCTCCCTGCTGAGGTTAGGGCTGTTCACTAAACTTTATAGGCTTTTGCTGTGGAAATTTATTGGAGAGTGTTTGGTGGGCACGCACACACATAAACATGCACACACTATACCAGGTGTTTCTCCCCAACCTGCTACCACATGTCCATGTACTACTTGTGCAAGTGTGTTTAAACGAATGGGATTCTAATTAAAGTCATAATGCACTCTCTTAAGACAACATGGCTTGGCGTATATGAATGTTACTCTGCTGCTAGCAAATGGTCTGGCTCTCCGCACTCACATCTGAATGACTGCAGTCTGTTTCACAGTCTGACTGTGTGGATCTGGCAAACACCAACCACAAATTCTCACTTTGACAAATTATAGACTTCTTGAATGGTCTGCGTCACTTCTTGGTGGTGCTACTGATGCTGATCTATGTTTCAATAGTTAAATGAGTTCATAAGGTTTGGATGGCGCAAACAGTTTATTTGACTAACCAATTCATTTGTAATGGAAAATCTTCAACCTGCCATGTCCTCACGCTGTTTTAAGTATTTTATAGACAGTTTGACAAAAGTCAGAGTCTCCACTTTCCCACTCCATAGCAAACATTTTTTTCTGTTTCAGCTCCATTGTGGGTTGTCAGATTATGTTAAATTACTGTGGCAAGGCGTGCAGAGGGCATGAAAAGAACACACACACACACATACACACACACATACACACACACATACACACACACACACACACACACACAGACACACACTCACACACATACACACACACATACACACACACACACACACACACACACACACTCACACACACACACACACACACACACACAAGCACTTATGTTTGCACATAATTATTAATTAAGCTAATCAATTGCCGTACCTACATCTAAATGTAACCTTAATCTCAGTAACAAAAGGAAACGTTTTAGCTCTAGTGTTTTTTTTTTTTTTTATTAAATAAAAGCTTCTGTAAAAAAAAAATCCTCATTGGGACCAGACAAATTTCCCTACAAGGTCAAAACTGTCAGATTAACCTATCCTTGTGGGGATATTTGGTGCCCACACATATACACACAAACACATACACAGAAAGACACACACTTCAGCTGTACCTATCCAACTCTTTGTTCTTTTAGTAGCAATTTTAACAATGTTTCGGTGCATTCCTTCTTAATGTGAGTCCTCTGTAGCCTGTTTGGCATGCTCCCTACCACCTTGACACATTATGACTTGGTCCTATGGCTCCTTTGATCTTACTGCACCTCCATAGAAGTGTGTGGCCTGGATGGGTCACAACAACCAGTAAATATGCATATTGTAAAGTGGAAGTCCTTTAAACATAGAGTATGAAATGGAGGTCAGCCCTTGTTTAATAAAGTTTCACCCTTTTATTGGTTAAAAAAAAAAAAAAACTCCATGTAATAAAAAATGTTCAAAAATGTAAATGGGAAAGTCACAATACACATGTATATATATATATATATATATATATATATATATATATATATATATATATATATTTTACACATTATGAATGCCTAACACCTCAGCTTTAATGACTGTTCCCCTGACCTGTATATTTCAGATGTCTCGGACTCCGGATTTAAGCCTGACTCAAACTGCAAGGCAAGGAAGGAAAGGACAGCCTTCACTAAAGAGCAGCTGAGAGAGCTGGAAGCCGAGTTCACTCATCACAACTACCTGACCCGCCTGCGCCGCTATGAAATTGCCGTTAACTTGGACCTCACCGAGAGACAGGTACACTTCACCTGTTTTGTAGTATCATATAATCCATGTTTTTTTCCCCAGCAGCTATGCATTTTGCATAAATAAGACTGAATCAAATGAAACATTAGTGACAATCATAAAGCCTACTCATCCCTACACCACACTTAGCCCTGTCCTATATGGCTTTCCCAGGCCCACACACATGTACATGCACACAAATAAACACAAGCTACGATAGATCCCAAAACAGTTCTCAATTCCTCTGCAACCCCGTCTCCATATCTCAACCGCCAACATATTTGATATTTCTTGGCCTTGTGCCACATTTTTCTCTCAAACAGATGGACAGATTGAGAAAAGGGAATATTCTTTAAAATAGTGTGGGAACAGATGGCCTAAACCGCTGTGTGTCCATGGGTCATTCTGAGAGGGAGGCCTAAAGGTCAAGTTATAACTTGTGCTTCTCTGCGTTTAGCCACCAAAACAGTTAGATTGTAAGACACTTTTATCCAAAGCGACTTACAAATTAGAGCACACTCACACACACCAATGTTAACAGAGCTTCCATGCAAGGTGCTAGATGCCATCGGGGGCAACTTAGGGTTCAGTGTCTTGCCCAAGGACACTTCGGCATGGGATCACCCGGGCCGGGATTCGAACCACCAATCCTACGCTTAATGGATTAGTGGACAACCCGCTCTACCGACTGAGCCACAGCCGCCCATATACCATTTGGTAAAAACAAAATTAAAATTGATTCCACCACAGTATGAAATGTGTGTGCTGGTGTTAAGTAATTTCTGACTCCAAATAATATTTAAAATGAATACCAATGCTGTTTATAGTAATGATGACTATTCTCTGTAGGTAAAGGTGTGGTTTCAGAACAGACGTATGAAATGGAAGAGGGTAAAAGGTGGTCAGCCGGCTTCCCCTCATGACCTGGAAGCAGATGAGTTGGATTCTGGAGCCTCACCCAGCTCTGAGTGATGACCCTGACTTCCACCTTTACTTAGAGACATATCCAGGAATCCCAGGCTGCTACAGTGGAGCCATAAATATGAAAAGAAATTAACATGATGTCAGGTTTTCCAGAAGTCTTTTCACACATTCAGATAAACTGGAGGATTTTTGTTTTTGATGGACAGTATTGTCAAGGGCCATTGGTGTGGATATGCTACTAAAGTGAAACTCTCATATTCCGACGATCAACTCACAAACTGAGAAAGTCATACCAGAGATTATATTTGTCAAACATAAATGCTCCATATTCATTGTTCAAGTTCTGTTTAATAGCTTTCAGTGATGACACCACAATGTAATCACACTGCAGTAGCAGAAACTTGAATGCTACCTGTTACAGGATCACAGGATCACCCAAAGTCCAAGGATTGCTCAACTGATGCCAATACACCAGGCCTCAATGTTATATTTCTTTGTTTTTATTGTAAGTCATGCTGTCAAGTTGTTCTTCGAATATACTTTTTCTATTGACCAGTTGTTTTCAATCATTGTTGTACCTCTTTTGTTCCATTGAATGTAATGAAATTGATAAAACACAGATGTTGCATATTGAAAAATACAAAAAGTTAATAAATCACTTAAAATGGAAACAATGGCAAATGTTGAATTATAATGTGAAATCATAAAGCCATCCTTCTTGGCTTTCAGTAAAACACTCTGTATGTTCTGGCATTTTTGTTCAGTAGTCTGGGCTCCACAAGTACAGTCTCTTAAACTTTCTACACAAATGTATATTTCAAATGTTTGAAGAAATAGAAATTTTAAAATAATTTATAGCTCACAAGGGACTATACTACAACTTTATCCCTCATATTTCTTTTGCCAAGAATGACATTTAAAGTAATATATTATCCATTTTCATTTATGAGCTGAGGATACGGTTGGATGTGTGCTATGGATTTTTGTGTGATACTGGATTTTGTTATGGCTAATATATTCTGCAACATGTATTAGCTCTGTGGTTGGTCTGTGGAGTTCTACTCCTTTTGACTGAATACAGAATTTATCATGCGTAAATGCATAAAAGGTACCTGCCTAAGGGTTTTCACTCTACCTGAGTGTTAAATTATCTCTACATAGATTTGGCATCAAATGTAGACTTGGCCCTGATTCTAGTTTTAACGGAAGCATCTGGTTGGATACAAGAATTGATCCGAGCCCTGACTGGAATTCAGACAAGCCCATGTGGGAGTCTGACACACACCAGAAGTCTGGCGGCTGACCACTGGCGTAGGGCTGAGGAGAAGGGAAAAAATAGGTGGGTATGGGCGCAAAGATGATTTCTCAAGTGCAGGATGTTGTTGTAGCAGGTAGCCAGTCATCTAATTTCCTGCTTCCCAAAGAAAACAGTGGTAAAGCATCAAGCGTCCAGTGGCTTTACAATGGTGGGTCTACACTAAAGCCGTCCAACCACACAAAACCTGGAGAGGTGAGTGGTCTGTGCTGGATTGGCGTAGGAATGGTTCCATACGCACCCACAGCATGACCTAACTCGTCCAGCACTCCTGACCCCAGTCAACCACAGCTGCTCTTAGCCCATCCTTCTGTACTTCCTCTGCATTCCACTCTTATGAGCACTATTATTGTATTAGAGGTAATGGCTGTCAAAATAAACTCTACACATAAAGCATAATTGTAGTATTAGAACTCTTAATGAAAATGGACATATAGTGGGTAGCAGTTCATATACACCTATGACATTTTCAAAAATAAATAGTCTTGTCTGAAAACATATATTAGATTACCCTTTGCAAGGATGTTAAATCGATTGTTTAAACAAGGGATAGGTTTTCTCATTAACAAACGAAATTTGAAGAGAAGAACAAACAAACGTACATAAACAATAGCATATACTAGTGATTTACATTGCACAATCATTCACTGAATTAAGTTAGTCTCAACATAAAGAAGGTAACTTTAAAAGTGTGATTTATATTCTTTCAATTTTTGAATGTGTTTTCTGTCACTGTTGAAATAAATATGCACACAAAAACACTTTTGTTCATAGTTGGGTAAGTACCAGGTGACTTTAGTTTAAGTGTCATTTTCATGCAAATGGCATAAATGAAGCACCTTCTATCTGTTTTTCTATTTACAGAAATGTCCACATACTGATGAGAGGAAATGCTATTCTGTTTTGATCTTGTAGCAATTATATAAATGGTAAATTATGTCATTAAAAAAGCATGAGATAAAAAAAGCAAAAAGAAATTATATTATTTACATTGATATAAAGATATTTTCAACAGCAGATAACCCACTAGTGGGTTGAGCAGTGATATTTGCAGGGTATAATTGTTCATAACAATTCACTGATTCATTAAAGCATACTGAGACTTTGCAATGCCCAGCCAGGCCAGCACATGCTAGAGGTGTTCATTCATTCATTCATTCATTCATCTTTAGTAACTTGCTAATACCTTGCAGATCTGGAGCCTATCCCAGGAACAATGGGCACAAGGTGAGAATACATCCTGGATTGAATTCCAATCTATTGCAAAGCAAGAAATAAAAGTATTATTACATTTATTCATTCCAATCCAAGCACAGAACTAAGAATGTGTGAATTATAGTTAATATGGTTATTGTTCTTATAATTACAAATAAAGTGAAAATATCTGGCAAAGATGATGAAACATTATTGCAGAAACAATGTGATCAATGCAAGACTATTATGCACCCAAGACAAAAAAGCATTTGATAAAACAACTACTGTGGTAGTCTCCTTGATTGTGCTTACATACAGTGGTGTGAAAAAGTGTTTGCCCCCTTCCTCATTTCCTGTTCCTTTGCATGTTTGTCACACTTAAGTGTTTCGGAACATCAAACCAATTTAAACAATAGTCAAGGACAACACAAGTAAACACAAAATGCAATTTGTAAATGAAGGTGTTTATTATTAAAGGTGAAAAAAAATCCAAACCATCATGGCCCTGTGTGAAAAAGTGATTGCCCCCCTTACTATAACTGTGGTTGTCCACACCTGAGTTCAATTTCTCTAGCCACACCCAGGCCTGATTATTGCCACACCTGT
>JAFFST010044770.1:20546-41049 GCA_022414735.1 Noturus placidus | reverse complement strand
TCTATATATATATATATATATATATATATATATATATATATACTGTATATATATATTCAGAAATTTTAAATGAATTCAACATTCACAGGGTGATCTCAGCTCATGACCTATGGTTTGTTGTGTTTATGCCATTCTAGAGCAAATCAGCATTGCTATAACTACGCAGAAACGAAATGTCATGTGATCACACGAAATGGAAATAAGAACATTTCCAAAACAAGGTGAAATTGGGCACAATCTACAATCTCAATCTCAAGGCTGTAAAGAAAATAAAACATTAAAAAATCTTCATAATGTAATGGCATACTCAAGCAGTAAAGTAAGTATTAAAACTGGTGAAATATTTTTGTTTTACATTGTCAAAAGAAAACAACAACAACAACAACAACAACAACTGACGTCCTAACATAAAGCAAACACCTACAGATTTTATTATAAAAAGAAATTATATATGGTCTAAAATTCATAAAGAGAAAACATCTAAATAAACTTCTACATAAAAAGATTGTTTTTATCACACACCGAATTTACCCCATGCATTACAATACCTACAATACGGTAGTCAGATTTAAGCTTTTGTAAACTTAACAAGTTCCTGGATTTTTATTTGATTGTGACATTGTTATCTTAGACAGCATCTCGGAAATTTCAGAAAGAGAAAGCCTGTGTTCTTCCAAGTTCCAAATACTGAAGAGATGACAGAAACCATCGGAGAAATCAGAATTGCAAAGCCTGTTCCAGATTACGTCAATTTGTCCTAGTCATAAAATCTGTTACATAAATGCATCTATTCCCAAATTTCTCAAGCTAAATAAATAACAAAAAAACAGCATTACAGGAGATATTGCAGTGTTTTTTGCCTTTTTGTAGGGGCAATGAGAAATTTTGTCATATGCACACTTTTTTCTTAGCTTGTTTATTATTATTATTATTATTATTATTATTATTATTATTATTATTATTATTATTATTGTTGTTGTTGTTGCCACAGGTGTATGTGTGTGTGTGTGTGTGTGTGTGTGTGTCTATACCTCACATTTGGTGAAACGTACCGAAATATATGCAGGAGCTATTTTTTTCCCTTTTCGTTCTGTAGTCTATCTTTGAAACGCCGTTGTGATAATTAAACGATACAGTCTAACGGACAGGTGTGTGTAAAACCGTAAAAGAGTAGTCACTCCCATGCTAGCATGATGGGGCATAACCTCCATGTTTTATTAATTCAGCTAGTCACGCATGCGCAAATGTACTCTCTTCGGTTATGAACATATTTATAGTATGCATTCTGTATTAAATGTTATTGTGTAGCTTTAGGCCATCGGAAGTGGCTATGGTTAATAACTCTAGGCGCATTAAGGTTAACTGCATTTGTTTCATTGAGGTATGCTTTTAAAAACCAATGCTCGGTACGATGACAAAAGTAGATCAAATACATGAATCACTAAAACGAGTAAGATCTTGCTGGTACTGCAGAGTGCATGACCACGAAAGTGAGACAGAAAGAGACACGGAGCGCCCTCTAGTGTTAAAGACAAAAAAAATCACATGCTTTTTCTGCGGAATGTCAACCTCAATTCTCATCTTTAAGAAGAAACACAAGCTGTTGCGCAAACACATACACGCGCGTTTCCTTAACACACAATTGAAAATGTTCAGATGTGCTATTAAGGACTTGCAAAAGAACATTGAAACCTGAATGCACTTTATTTTATATATATATATATATATATATAATTTAAATATACTGTACTCAATACCCTCTTCAATTACCATAATAAAGCACACATTATAAGGGGTACGAGCAAACTCAGTTCAAAAAAGTGCACTTTATGGTAATTAAAGTCTTCTGGTTTTGCATCTGTGAGAGTCATTGGGACTTGAAGTCCCGTACCTAAGAGAGAGCAAGACCTGGGCTGGGAGAGTGGATTCTACTGCAGAGCTTAATTACTGTCTCCATGGTCTGGCCTATTGTCATTCATAGACGACTGGGCAGGACCTGGGGAACACAGAAAACATGCCATGCTAAGTGTTGGGTGTGGTGGGTCACTTAGTTCACCATCTCCCTATAATTACCCACTACACCCTCCTCCTTTCTGCAAACCTGTATGAGGCATGCCGGTCCTGTCACAAAAGAAAATAATACAACAAACACCTTGCCACATAATGACAACTTTTCCCTTTCCCCTTTCTCTTTCATAGTGGTACACACTTTTATTTCTTTACAAGTGTGTACATGCATGTGTGTACATGCATTCACTTGAATATGTCTTGAAAAGGATTTCTGAAAAAAAGCACAATTACAATAGAAATAACATTTCTTAAATAAAAAAATATATTGAATGACCCAGTGAGCTCCGGTTGAACAGAAATGTCCATTTACTGGTCAAACCTGATTTTAAAGACTTTAATTAGCCTAAATAATATTTTTCTGGTCCAAAAGATATAATACAGCATTCCCAAAACCTAGACGTCCTAGACACAACAATCTTACAAAGATGTCTTCTATAAGTTTTTGTGCTTTTGAACTCTGATTCATTAATTTGTCACTTGTACAATTAAAACCATTTATTTAATATGCCCCTGCTTTAATCAGTGCATACTGTATGTACAGTGCCCTCCACTAATATTGTCATGCTTGGTAAATATGACAAATATTTGCAAACAAGGCTGTGAAAAATTGTTTTTTGTTTAACCTTTTGTTTATATATATATATATATATATATATATATATATATATATATATATATATATATATATATATAGTCAGTACTTTGTGCTATCTCCCTTTTCCAAGATAACAGCTCTGAGTCTTCTCCTATATTGCCTGATGATGTTTGAGGATACATGACAAGGGATCTGAAACCATTCCTCTATACAGAGTCTCTCCAGATCCTTCAAATGTCAAGGTCCACGCTGGTGCTCTTTCCTCTACAGTTCACCCCACATGTTTTCCATGGGTTTCAAAATAAAACTCACAGTCTTCTTTGCTCATATTTACCAAGGGTGATAATATTAGTGGAGAGAACTGTATTGTTTGATTAGTGGATAACATTTACAGAACATCCTGTGTGGTTTTCCTGAAATTTTATATCGAGCATGAAACCATTTTCAACACCCCCAAGGCTACTACTTTCCAGGTGAGCCCACACTCTATAATTAACTAACTGAAGGTATGAATGTTGCTATAAAAAAGAATATATGGACTGAAATAAAGACACTTCTAGACTTTTTTCCTCCAGGTTTGCAACATTGATTGGGAGTTTATGTGAATCTGTGGCACATGATCTAAATTAAATCCTTCCTATTTGGCTTTGTATATCCATACACAGTCTCCTTATAGTCTGTGGTCTTCTTTATTAAGGTAGACACCCACAATGCACATTTCAGTCTGTACTTTCGGTAAGATTTTGTTCAATCCATGTACCCAGTGTTTAAATATCCACCTTAAAAAAAAATCACCACAACACACTTAGGATGGGACATTTGCTTTAGATTTAGGCCTGGCCTTGCTTGAATCTCTCATCTGGATGGGATTGCTTTGAAATGCTCAGTTCGTAATTCTGCATGTACTGAAAAACAGCACAGTTTAACAATAGGCCTCTGTATGAAGCTTGGATGCACCGTTTTTTCCTCTTTATTTTTTTCCGGTCTCTGCTGTGGCCGCTGTGTCCAGAAGTGGTGGCACTGAAGGGGAAAGAAGACATTGTAGTTTTACCCCATTTTGATTTAATCATCTTTGTTTCCAGTGATCAGAGAGTGAAGTGCCTTTTCTTCTCATACTCCTCTTTCATTGACCCCCTCCTCCCTCGTATAATCAGATCTGCCAACCCAAAGGAACAGACTCAGATATGATCCTTTTTAGTGCTTGTTTACCATAAACAACAAGATAGGCATCTGAAGGGAAGATGCCCCAGAGGCATAAGGGTTGGATGCAGGCACTTGGATTACCACTGAATTACTGAATACCTGGGACAATGCATTATGCAAAGGAGCAGAGACAGAACAGGAGGTCAGAGATGTTTGTTGGTGGTGTGGCAGAAGCTATCAGTACTATAGAAAATAAGAAATGCAAAGACACTGGCAAGGCATACATAATGTGCTAGCAGCAACAAACTGGATGCCGCTGTAGAACATCATGGACATTTAGGCCTTAGCGTGACAACAGTAACTTTGTACACTTAAGCTCTGACTGACAGTTGGATTTTGTTGTTGCATTTTGCTCAAAGAGTCAGCTCTGTTAAAGGTTGGAGACCTTTAAGAGGGAGATCAGGTCAGATTGCCTTGTCTCTCAAAGGATGACAGGTCTGCCTCAGGGCATAAGCTGAGAAGGGTAAAACTTTGGCTTACCTCCTTTAAATAGAAGTCTGCACACTTTACCTAGCTACATCAACAACATTGGTGTATGTTGAAGTGAAATATATTTGACATACATAAAATGCAACTTGGTGTGAATCAAACAATGCATGCTTTTTTTTTTACTTTTAGTAAGTTAACTGTAGGTGGAAAGAGTAAAAACATACTGACTTGAGCATAGTTACTGCTACCATTGTAATAGCAATAGCTCAAAGCAAAATTATCACGATAATTACTCAACTTAGAGTAAATAAGTTGTAAAACCTACTTTAATTACTTATTTTTATGAATTATTTTTATATGTCTACAGTTGATGCAACTAATCCAAAAATGTTCTATATGCGAGGAATGATTTCTTAACATTATGTTAACTAACCAAGTGGCCTATGCTGAGGAAAACCAAGTGGCCTATGCTGTAACCAAGTGGCCTATGCTGAGGAAAACCTCAACCATATCAACCATATATAAAGAAATATATAAAGTGTTGTTATAACTGACTCATGTTAATTCATACATGTTTCTAACTACAGTTAGCTATCTAGCAATGTGTGCCTTACACATTATCAAAAGTGTAACCTATAGGCTGGAGTGTCACATGGATATATTTAACACAATAGGCAATTACTAAAGATTATCAAAATCAACTCAAGTTTAGACATCTAAAATTGAATTCAGAGTTTTCATATTGAAATCATTAATAGATCTGACTAGCTAGTCTAGCTCACTCAGATTGCTAATGGCTTACCTTTACATGTTTCTGATATGTCTGTAGGTTTTGGCTTGCAAAATTTGCAGATATTTGATAAACTGGGCCAAGGATACTCATCTGGCTCCACTGTCTCTGACATTTCTGCTGCCGACTAAGCATTTGGCAATGAAAGTATAGACTTTCATCAGGAAACTGGTTTATTTGGATGGTCTCAAAAATATTATCTAAAATTTGCACATATTTTATTTTAATTAGCTAACAACTTCCAGGTTTAAATGCATTCTATTCTGTAATATTTTTTAACAGCTGAATAAAAATGCTGCAATTCTGCAACATAAATAAATAAATAAAAAATAAATAAAAAAACATTGTTTGATGTTTTACTTTGTGGATTTGTTCAAGTGAAGTTGAATATTTTATTTTAAAAACCCTCTATACTAAATATACTCTACAGTAAAAAGTACCATTACAGTAAACAAGTAGTAGATGTTTGTTACTATCCACCCCTGTGCTGAACTATATTAAACATGTATTATTTGGGCATAACTGACTATACAACAGTTATTAGATATACTGTAACATGCTGTAAATATAATGTAACAACTGCAATATAATGTAACAACTAATCATTCTGGAAACATATATGACTGCTTAACCTGATATCTGTTTGATTGACTGTTAATATTTTGTGATTAAGAAGTACAGTTCGGCGAAATTTCATCGGATATTAAACCTGAGTGAATCACAATAATGAAAATAAAGGAAAATAAAATCATTCCTTTACTTTAAAGACTGATTAGATATCTTGAATAATATCAGGTTGCATTCATTGAAACCTGCACAGCTGACTAAAAAATAGCTCTGGCTTATAATGGTGGAATTTAATTGAAAATGCCAATAATGGTGGAAAAATCCACATATTTAAAGGCTGGCTTAATTTTGTTAACAGTGATGATAAAATGGGACTTGTATTCACATCACAGCATAATTACAGTTTGGCAGGTGTGTTTTACCACGACGAGCAGGGGCCGAAAACCCGACAGGATGCAAATGATCTTTTGGCCCCAGGCTCTTCTAGCCATGACGCATTTGCAGCAATTACGACTCTGCTATACTCTACAGGAGGGGTCAGGTTCTCTGTACATCAACTAAATATGACAAGAGTGATCCAACAAAAGCGGCCCGACATGTCAAAACTAGACTGGAAGAGAGGAGATGTTGGCAAACTTTAACAGGCACAAGTTTTCTGGGAAACAATAAATAAATAAATAAATACAATCTCATGTAATTTTCATGATTGCCACTGAGATTATCCGACACCATTTTTGATGGGAAATATGTAAAGATTTTATATTTATTGTTTTACTGAATCATTCAGTAATACTGTTTATGTGGATACAATGAAAATCCTGAAAGTCATTTTCAGTTCAGCTTGATTTGGTTTTGTCTGCACCTAAGACTTTATATTGCTGGTCTACACAGTTTTACAGCACTAAAGCCTAACATTCTCATTTTTGAGTCTAGAAGAGCTGCCAATCTATCAACCAAGTTCTGTAGAAGGCTTGACAAGTCTAACCCCACCAACCCCAAACCACATCCATTCCCCAAGTGCCTGAGGCTGCCACACGAGAGCATTCCCCTAGTGTCAATAAAGGACAAACAGCACAGGTGGGAATTGTAATTAAAATTTTATGTTGACTCTCTTCAGTGTAAATCAGCTTATCTGACAGTCTGTAAAATAACTAGATATCTGTGTAAAGAGTCTAAAGACAGGTATTGTGAGTGAGGCTTAGTGTGTGAACTCAGGAGTTAGAAATGTCTTTGTTTTCTTTTGCAGGTGTAGGGCATTCAATTTAATTAATTTAAGTTTTTACACAGAAACTATGATAATCCCCATGGTTATACACTATATACACTATATAAAATGTGATCTAAAAGCATGTGTGTTTTTTCCTCTCAAGTGCCCTTAGGTAAAGATCATATACATTTCACACATAATCATAAGTTTTTCACGTGTAGCTGCATTTCACCATGTTATACTCTGAAATGGCACATGATAACTGAATTATCAGTTACTTCATGTGCGCAATATGTGGTCATATATATGAAAAATTAAACCTCATTCAATACATGTGAATATATATGGAATGTGTAAAAATGAATTCCAACAAACGAACAAACAAAGAAAAAAAACACATACACTTGTGATTTTTCACATGTGAAATTTTCGCAACTTTTATGTAATAATGGACGTGCTCCAGAAGTGGATTTACTCTTTTAAATATATTCAAAGTATATTCAAAATACACCTACTTAGATAATTAAAAAATAATAATTTTCTAACAGAACTCATATATGCCAAGTAGTTTTCTAAGATCAATCGTAACCAGTAAGATATATTTTGTTAAGAAAATTAGAAATGAAATACCTCCATGTTGACGTTAATTAGCAAGCTTCTGTTTGCTTCAAGGTCTTCTCTCAGCTACACAGTGTTGACACTGACGAATTTACAATTGAAGGGCCTGAGGCAAACTACAGAATGCCACTTCACAGGGAATTGTTGGCATGCCTCTGATTTGTCTGAATGCCAAATTTTCTCTCTTTTATCAGGAGGGAGGAGTACAGCACACATTATTTCTTTGATTCCCCCCCCCCCCTTTCTTACTGATTCTTCTCATTGATGTTCCTTGACAGGTTTTTACATGCAAATGCGTGTGAGATTATTTAAAAGAGCCAGAACTGAAGTTGTTGGGTAAGCAATAGTTGTTTTGGCTGTTGAATATACTGGAAAACCAGGTATCACCATATCTATCATAAATGTATAGACTAAGACATTGAAATAATTCCAAATAGGTAAATATAATAATGAAACAATATTGTCTGGGTGAAACTATTTTCATTGTACAAAGCATCCAGTAAAAAACATTTGTCATTCAAGAAAATAGGTAGCAATTATTGTAATTATTGTAAATATGATCGAAATTACTGTGTAAAAACCCAAGAAAGCACATGTCATTCCAATTATTCCCTCAGCAATGTCAAGGTATTTGATCTTTTACCTAATCAACTGCATAGTTTTTTGAAGATAAATATTGATTTTGAAATTGATGCAACACGTTCCAAAAAATTCAGACAGGGGCAATTTAGGACTAATAGCAATGTGACAAGTTGAGTAAGAAGGTGAAGTGAAAAAGGTGAGGCAATCATCTAATCATAGAATATAAGGAGCCTCCAAAAAAAGGCCTAGTCCTTCAAGAGCAAGGATGGGTTGAGTGAATAATTGGTAGTGCATCAGTGAATAGTCCAACACTTTGAGAACAACATTCCCCAAATACAAATCAGTAGATTTTGGGCATTTCACCATCTACAGAGCACAATATAATTAAAAGATTCAAGGAATCCGGTCAAATCTCGGTGTGTAAAGGGCATTTCTGAATGTGCATGATCACCGATCATGACATCTCAGACATCTCAGTCTTAAAAACCATCATGGGTCTGTAAGGGATATCCTGTTGAAATACTTTGGTAAACTTTCCAGAAGTGTCGCCAACTTCTCTGGGCTCAGTGTCATCTGAGATGGACAGTAGCAAAGTAGAATCGTGTTTTGTGTGTGTGACGAGTCAACATTTCAAATAGTTTTTGGACAAATCAGACACTGTGTTATTAAGGCCAAATCGGAAAAGGACCATCCAAGCTGTTATCAGTGTCAGGTGCAAAAGACAGCGTCTGTCATAGTATAGGAGTGTGCCAGTGCTCATGGCATTAATGCAGAAAGATATGTACACATTTTAGAACAACATATGCTGCCATCCAGAGCAGGACTGTACCAAACCACATTCTGCCCGGATTACAAGCACATGGTTGTCCTGACCTGTTTCCAATTGAGAATCTGTGGCACATTATGTAGCACAATATAAGGCAAATGAAGGCCCCATACAGTTGCACAGCTAAAGACATGTATAATGGATGAATGGGGGAAAATTCTGCTTGCTAAACTTAACCAACTGGTGTCTTCAGTGCCCAAATGCTCAATAAGTGTTATTAAAAGAAAAGGTGATGTTACACAGTGGTAAACAATCAGCTGTCCCAACTTTTTTGGATTGTGTTGCACTCATCAGATTTGAAATGAGTGTATATTTGAAAAAATAAATAAAATCCACAAAGTAAAACATCAAACAATGTTTTTTTATTTATTTTTTATTTATTTATTTATTTATTTATTTATTGATTCTCATACACTTTTCAGAGTACAAGAAAATATATCAAAACAGAATCAACATTTTCAATAACAGAATCAACCCCAATAACAGCCCCTCCCACCCCACCCAGGAATGTTTACATATGATTCATTTACTTATGATTCATGTACATGTAATTCAATTACATATGTTTCGTTTTTTTAAATAAATCCATACAGAATCAAAGGAAAAAAAGGGGGGGGGGGGATGGATAGTATTGACCGTCCACCTCTACTTAATCTACCTCCAGGCTGCGTACATACTTGAAGTAGGTAATAAACTGTTACCATGTTCCCAAAAATGAATCTCCCCTACCTCTGATGTTATACCTGATTTTTTCCAGCTTCAATAAGAACATTAGATCTTTAAGCCAGACTGATATAGAGGGGGGTTGTGGAGAGGTCCAAGACAACAATATTCTGCGCCGAGCAAGCAAATAATAATCAAATAATGTTTTAATGTGTTTTCAATATAGTACAGGGTGAATTGAATTGTCAAATGACTCTTTTTGTTTGTTTTTTGCATTTTCCAAACTGTCCCAACTTTTTTAGAATTGGGGTTGTATATATATATTTCCTCCATTAATATTGGCAGCCTTCTCAAAAATACTTTGCTCTCATCGATATCAAACAATTGCAAACAAAATAAAGCTTTATAAAAAAAAAAATCTTTCTTAAATATAAGTGTGCAACAATTATTCGCACCTGTTTATTCAATACTTTGTGCTACCTCCCTTTGCCAAGATAACAGCTCTGAGTCTTCTCCTATGAAGACTGATGAGGTTGGAGAATACAGAGCAAGGGATCTGAGACCATTCCTCTATACAGAATCTCTCTAGGTCTTTGAAATTTCGAGGTCCATGCTAGTGGACTCTACTCTTCAGGTCAACCATTCTATGGGTTCTATGGGTTACAAGCAAAGGGACTAGGATGGCCATGGCAGGACCTTGATTTTGTGGTCAGTAATCCATTTTTGTGTTGATTTTGATGTATGTTTTGATCATTGTCCTGTTTGAAGAGCCAACCACTGCCCATTTGAAATTTCCTGGCAGTCAGGTTTTCATTTAATAATTTCATTTAATATTGATATTTGATAGCATCCATGAAGCCATGTATCCTAACAAAATGTCTAGGTCCTCTAACAGAAAAATAGCCTCAAAACATTAAAGAGCCAACACCATATTTAACCGTGGGCATGAGGTACTTTTATATATGGCTACCTCTCTGTGTGCACCAAAACCACCTCTGGTGTTTATTGCCAAAAAGCTCTATTTTGGTTTCATCTGACCCTAGAACCCGATCCCATTTGAAGTTCCAGTAATGTCTGGCAAAGTGAAGACAATTGAGTTTGATTTTGGATGAGAGAAGAGGGTTTTTTCTTGAAACCCTTCCAAACAACTTAAGGTGATGTAGGTGATTTAAGATTGTGGTTTTAGAGAATTTCTGAACCCAAGATGCAACTAACTTCTGAAATTCTCCAGCTGTGATCCTGGGAATTCATTGACCTGATGGTGAAAATAAACATATTCAATGCTTTTTTCTATTTTCTCACATCCAGAAATATTATTATCCATATTTTTTTTTAACAAAAGTTCAAAAGGTTAAAGAGTAAAGACACTTTTTCACAGAATTCACAATATTAAAGTCCATTAATAAAGTTATGTGTAATATAGTGGAATGACATAGGAAAATAGTATTGAGCACGTTAAGAAAAAGCAGTTCTCCAAGGCAAGGTAAGGCAAGGAACCAGCTGAAATCTGTAAGTAATTTTACCCCCTATATGTGCAAATTAATATCAGCTGGGTTAGTAACTTGATGGTCTAGAAAAAGGCTTTTCATTACAAAGGTGTCAAAAAAGAAACATCTCATGATGGGTAAAAGCAAAGAGCTCTACCAAGACTTTCGGAACCTTAATGTTGCGAAACATATTGATGGAATCGGATACAGATGTATTAAAAGATTTATGAATCCTCTAGTAAGCACCATTGTGGCCATTATCCACAAGTGGAAGCAACATCACTCCATCATCAACCGGTCAAGCACAGGAGCTCCTCACAAGGTTTCTGACCAGGGAGTCATAGGAATAGCTCAAGAGCAGCCCAAGAGCCAAGAACCACTCAGCTATTTAAATTCTCCCATAGTTTTTCAACTGGGTTTAGATCTGGAGACTGGGAAATCTATTGCATATAATTTACATAATTTTCATACTCATCAAACCATTTAGTGAGCCCTCTTACTCGGTAGAATGGATACAATGCCATCGTGGAAGAGATCACTCCCATCAAAATGGAAATATTTCATCATAAGAAAAAGGTGATCAGCCAGAATAACTTTGTATTAGTTCGTAATACAATTATCAACAATATCCCTATATGAACATGCAATAAATATGGCATTATTTTTTATTTTTATTTATTTCTTTATTATTATTATTGCATACAAGTCTATTGTTTACATTTTTTCCAGGCTTACATTCTACATTCCTTGTCTCCCCAGGAATTAGCTCAGAGTTACTCAGCCTTGCCATCTTTATCTTACAGAGTTACATAAAGTATGAGGTAGAATCAGCAGAGGAGGTTTGGGTTTGGAATACATTATGATCTAGAAAATCCAAAAAAATACATTTATTCCTTTATATAGAGATTATTCTTGTGAAAACTTCACAATGCCATTTGAATTTTTTTCAATTATATAGTATGTACACTATATGCTTGTAAAACACATATAGATAATGTTTTGCAGTTGCATTGATGAAAACTCATTGTAAATGTTACTGTTAAGGTAAGGTAAACCCTTCATTTTGATCACAGTTTGGTCAAAGTTATTTATCATAATTATCACCATTTGAGATATTGAGGTATTTCATTATGGAGGAGTTGAGTTTGATACAGTTATAGAAAATCAGAGTTATGTGTCCAAGCTTCTAATCCATATTGTCTGTGTTCCAGTAGGGATACATTATTAACTTGAGTTAGTTTCACTTATTCATATTTGGACATCATAGCATATAAAATTACTAATAAGAGACACAAAAGACACTATGACTGGTAAATGGTCTGTACTTATATAGAGTTATATAGAGTTTTTAACCTTAGCGGTTCTACAAAGCGCTTCACACTGTTTCTCATTCACACACCAAAAGTAGCAAGGTGCTAGCTTGCCATCAGGGGCAACTTGGGGTTCAGTGTCTTGCCCAAGGACACTTTCGCATGTGGAGTCATGTGGGCTGGGAATTGAACCACATTACTATTAGCATTACGATTAGTATTATGATTAGCAGACACACGATCTACCACCTGAGCCACAGCCACCCCTATTCTGATGGTTCTGAACAATACCTGGGAAAACCATGGTTTGTGGGCAAAAGGAGCCTTGTGCAGCCTTGCCGTGATAAATTTGCATGTAATTTGATCATATATAGCAATGAATGTTATGATTTGTAAAAGAAAATAAGCCACTCTCCTCTCTCTAACCTTCTTTCATTGAATTCTAGGTATACAGCTTAAACAGGAAATTAGTGACAAACATACATAGTAATAAGGCAGTGTTTTAACTGTGTAGATGTGCGTTGTGTTCTGGTGCACAATAGATACTGGACACTGGCATATCTTGTTGAACTCAGGTTTATTCATCATCTATTCATCTATGAACATCTATTCAGAGTTAAAACAGAGCACAACGTCATCATGCAGGATTTATCTTCTCAACAAATCTCTTGCAGTCAAACTCAACACCGACTGACGAGAAACCAAAAATGACACGATACATCTGCTACCAATCAACAAAGAGCGCTATAACACAAATAAAGTACTCCTAACACCAAGAACAGCAAACTCTTAAATAACCGCGAAGGATCCATCCATCCATCCTCAACCGCTTATCCGTAATCGGTTTGCGCAGGTAGCAGCTCCAGCAAGGGACCCCAAACTTCCCTTTCCCGAGCCACATTAACCAGCTCTGACTGGGGGATCCCAAGGCGTTCCCAAGCCATTGTGGAAATATAGTCTTTCCACCTAGTCCTGTGTCTTCCCCGTGGTCTCCTCCCATCTGGACCTGCCTGGAAAACCTCCCTAAAGAGGCGCCCAGAGGGAATCCTTACCAGTTGCCCAAACCACCTCAACTGGCTCCTTTCAACGCAAAGGAGCAGCAGCTCTACTCTGAGTTCTTCTCAGATAGTCAAGCTTCTCACTTTATCTCTAAGGGAGAGGCCAGCCACCCTCCTGAGAAAACCCATTTCAGCCTCTTGTACCCGCGATCTAGTTCTTTTGGTCACTACACAACCTTCATGACCATTAGGTGAGGGAAGGAACAAAAATTGCCTGGTGGATCGAGAGTTTTGCTTTCCGGATCAGCTCTCTTTTCATCACAATGGTGCGGTAAAGTGATTGCAATACCGCTCCCACTGCTCTGATTCTAAGGCCAATCTCCCGCTCCAATGTCCCCTCACTCGTGAACAAGACCCGGAGGTACTTGAACTCCTTCACTTGGGTTATGTTCTCATTTCCTACCTAGGCACTCCATCAGTTTCTTTCTGAGAACCATGGACTCAGATTTAGAGATGCTAATCCTCATCCCAGCTGCTTCGCACTTGGCTGCGAAGCGATCCATTAAGTGCTGAAGGTCACTGACCGATGATGCCATCAGGACCACATCATCCGTAAAAAGCAGCAATAAGATCCACAGGTCACCAAACCACAACCCCTTCCCACCATGACTACTCCTCGATATCCTGTCCAGGAATATCACAAACAGGATTGGTGATAAAGCGCAGCCCTGGCAAAGACCCCCACCTGAAACAAGTCCAACCTTTTGCTGAGCATCCGGACACAGCTCTCGCTTTGGGCGTACAGCTATTAGATATCCCTAAGAAGGGAACCCCTCACACCATACCCCCTCAGCACCTCACACAGTAGACCCTTGGGACCCAGTCACATGCCCCCATCAGCCTCCATCTCTGCCTCTACCATAGAGGGCGTGTTAGTCGGATTCAGGAGTTCTTCAAAGTGTTCCTTCCACCGTGCAATTACTTCCTCAGTTGAGGTGAACAGCATCCCATCCTTACTGTACACAGCTTGGATGGTTCCCCTTCCTGAGGTGGTTGATGGTTTTCCAGAAAAACCTTGGTGCCGACAGAAAGTCCTTCCCCATGTCCTCTCCGAACTTCTCCCACATACACTGCTTTGCCTTTATCATGGCAGAAGCCGCAGCTCTTTTGGCCTGTCGGTACCTCGCAACTGCCTCCGGAGTCCTCCAGGATAACACATCCCAGAAGGCCTCCTTCTTCAGTCGGACAGCTTCCCTGACCACTGGTGTCCACCACAGTGTTTGAGGGTTACCGCCCATTGAGGTAGCTAAGACCTTGAGACCACAGCTCTCCACCGCAGCTTCAGCAGTGGAGGCTTTGAACATTGCCCACTCAGGTTCAACACCCCCAATCTGTACAGGGATGCCAGAAAAATTCAGCCGGAGGTGTGAGTTGAAGATCTCACAGACAGGGGCCTCCTCCAGATGTTCCCAGTTCACCCGCACTACCCGTTTGGGCTTTTCAGGCGTGTCCAGAGTCTTCCCCCACTCCAACTCACCACCAGATGGTAATCAGTTAACATCTCCTCCCCTCTCTTCACCCAAGTGTCCAGAACATGTGTCCTCAGATCAGATGATATGATTACAAAATCGATCATCATACTTCGGCCTAGGATGCTCTGGTACCACGTACACTAATAAGCCTCCTTATGTTCGAACATGTTATTCATTATAGACAGTATGACTAGCACAGAAGTCCAATAATAAATGCCCACTCGGGTTTAGATCAGGGAGGCCGTTACTCCCAATCACGCCTCTCCATTTATCGCCATCATTGCCTACATGCACGTTGAAGTAAGGACCGGTCTAAACTCCAACGTAATGGCGCTCAGCCGGGGACATGTGAGTATCCCCACACCCGCCCGGCGCCTCACACCCTGGTCAACTCCAGAGTAGAATAAAGTACATCCTCTATCCAGGAGTACGGTTCCAGACCCGAGACTGTGCGTTTATGTAAGTCCTACCAGATCTAACCGTTAGCTCTCCACCTCCTGCACAAGTTCCAGTTCCTTCCCACACAGAGAGGTGACATTCCACATCCCCAGAGCCAGCCTCTGCTGCCCAACTCTGGTCTGTTGATGGCCCTGACCCGTGCAGCAGCGCACCCGACCCCCATGGTTCACCCCACGAGTGGGAGGCCCATAGGATGGAGAGAGGTGTGCTATGTTGGGCTCCGTGGCAAACCCAGCCACCAGGCGCTCGCAGTCGGGCCCTCCCTCAGGGTCTGGCTCCAGATGGGGGCCCCAGGCTTCCTCCGGGCAGGGTAACTACTCCTCTCTTTATCTTTTTCATGAGGGTTCTTGGAACCATTCTTAGTCTGGCTCCTCTCCTGAGATTACTTTGCCTCCAGAGATCATGCCAGGAGCACAAGGTTCCAGACAACACAGCCCTTAGGTTCATAGGGACACACAAACCTCTCCACCAAGATAAGGTGATGGTTCCCAAAGAGGACAGCAACGGATTTTGGCAAAATTAATAGATCTTACATGCCAACACATGCCATAAAAAACTAATACTTTTTTTTTTAATTTCCTATATCTGTTACATTCACCCCTCCTTAATTTCGCCTAAATCGTAAACATACAGAATGTCAGGTGAGACAGAAAAAAGCAATCATATGTTCGCAACAATGTTCACACTCATTTGGTCCAAACATAAACATAGGAATCTAATTCCACGCACAGAATTTTAAGCTACACATGAAGTAAGTTCAGAGAAAGCAGAAGTTGATCAGGCTACTGCTTCTACTAGATAATGTGATGCCTTTTACACCACACAAGATGTTGGAAGCCTATACTTGTCAAAGTGAAGATTCTCTCATTTAACCCCAAAAGAATGTAGTAACTAAGAACATACCACAGTACTCATGTCCACACTCCCTTTACCCTGTTTAAAACAAGGTACATAAAGACGGTGGCCTTCTGTTAAACCACCTACACCACTCCTTGTGAAAGGTTTTTGCTGACTATCAGTAAGTAAACTTACTAAAAGGTAAGTTTCTGACTATCAGTCACTCTTGTGGGTGAAATGCTATTATGGGGCCCCGTCTCATCTAAATCGGGAACACTGATTAAGGTGTCAAAGTCAGCATAAGTCTCGTGTGGGTCGGAGAGCATGTTGGAACTGGGCAGATTTCTCACAGGCCAGTCTTTCTCTCTCTCTGTTTTTTTGTTCTTGTTATCATCAGCAGGATCCAATTGGGATCTTTCAGGTGTATTAACTCTGGAAAACCATATATGCGGAACACATTGTCCCAAGTCGCAATATTCTTTGCGACTTGTTTTGCAGTCTGGTTGACACAGTGGAACACATGAGCCAATTTGGTGCAATGGTCCGTTAAGACCAAGACTTCAACCGCTCTTTGTTTGTTATCCTCAGTGCTCCAAAAATCTATACACACCAACTCCATTGGTCCAGAGGTGCGAATGCTCCCCAGGGGAGCTCACACAGCTGGTTCAGACGTTTTTGCTAAGATACATCGCTGGCAGCCTGTCACATATTCCTTGATATCTCTTTCCATTGGTGTCTAGAACAAATGCTGTCTGGCAAGGTATAAAGCTCTGGCTTGTCCTTGATGCCCTGCAAGGTCATGCACACCAGAGAGGGCCTTGGCCTTTAAGTCTTTGGGTAGGACAAACTGAAACCTTTTCTGTCTAACCTTTTCAGTTCCTTGGTGATCCTATAGAGGATTCCATCCTGAACTTTCAGTTGATGCCACTGCTTGCATAGTGTCCGTGCTCTAGGAGGTAACCTATTTCTCTCTCGTCTGGATGGTAAATTGCCCTGCTCCACGGGCAACAGGACCTCCCCAATGACTGGGTCCTCCTCCTGGCTATGACAAAGCTCATCAATAGAGATGACTGGGAGCATGCCTTATTCTGAGGGTGCCACTTGTGGAAGAATCTTGATTCCCGGCCGCCTTGTCCCTTGGAGCACCTGCGGTCTCACAGCTTGAATAATCAGCTTGAAGACACTGAACCTTGCACCAGAAAACATCCTGATCTCCTTCCTCCTTTGTTCCCTTATATGGCTCATATGTTCTCATACGGCTCACTGATCAGCCTTTGGCCCACGGATCTAGCAAAAGGTTTTGCCATTATAATGGTTAAGGGGTTATTGTCGATCCACACCATGAATGCGTGTTCCTTCAACCAATGACAAAATGTTTCACAAACACTCCACCTGAGCGCTAGGAACTCCAGACGATGAGCCGGATACCTCTTTTGTGAGCCAGTGAGGCAAAGAAAATCGGACATGCTTTGGTTTCACCTTCCGGCATCTGGGACAAAACTGCTCCGAGGCCATCAAGAGAAGTGTCGATGGATAGTATAAGGGGTTTGGAGAAGTCCGGGTGAGTCAGGACTGCACAGATCAGAAGTTTTCCTTGAGGGTGAGGAAAGTGGAGTCACAGTCATCAGTCTTGAGACTGATGGGCTTGAGACTTCTGAAGACACTGTCTTTCCCACCATCCACCTCCGTTTTTGACGTGCTGTAAGGGCAAAAGGGGGCTTTGCTATGGAGGAACAGTTAGGTATGAAGTGATGATTGTACAACACCATCCCCAAAAATGACTTTACACTCCAAAAGGTAGGTGTGCAGCAGACATCCTCTATTAAATCCCTCTTTGACATTTTCACAATAACTTCTACTTTCTCTGGATCAACTTCTTCCGCGTCATCATCAAAAACGTGGCCGAGGAATTTTACCCACGGCATCAACAGATAGAATTTTTTTGGCTCAACTTCAGGTTGTGCTCTCTCAGTCTTTGAAAAATGACCTCATGTCTTCTGAGGGGCTCTTGCTCGGATGGGGCAAACACCAGGAGGTAATCGAGATAGCATAGCAAACTACTGAAGTTTAGGCCACCAAAGACACTTAGCATCATCCTCATGAAAGATGCCAGACTGTTACAAAGGCCCTGTGGTATTCTGTTATATTCATGCAGGCCCAGTGGTGTTGTGAAGACAGTGAATCTCTTGCCTTCCTTGTCCCTGGGCAGGTTATAAAAACCTGATGTTAGGTCCATGGTGCTGAAGAGAGTCTTTCCGCCAAGGGCTGCTAAACAGTCGGACTGATGAGGCAGGGAATGAGCATCTTTGATGGTCCTTGCGTTCAGCCACCTGAATTCTGTTCATATCCTGAGGTCACCATTCTTTCCCCACACCATCACGAGTGGGGAGGCAAATTCTCTCACTGACTTCCGAATGATTCCTTGCTCCTCCATCCAGTGAGGACCTGGCATAGCTTTTGGTAGTGGTCTGGAGGCACTGTGTGATATGGAAGCCAGAAAGGACGGTCATCGGTAAGCCGGATTCTATGCACAAAACCCTTGGCTTCTCCACAATCTAGGTGGTGTTTTGAGAACACATCCTGGTATTGTTCCAGCATTTTCACCAGTTGGATCTTGGTGGACCGGCTAACTTCCCAGCGATCGATGTTGACATCCCCCAGACCAACATTCTGTAGACTCGGTTTCAGTTCAGTATTGTCAACGTGTTCATCATGAGCCACTTTATCGGTGTCATTCTCTTTCTGACAAGAGCCTTGGGTGAGAGTGAAGTCTTCAACTGCAGTGCAAGTCTAGACATCTGCCAGTTTGCAATTCTGTTTCAGGATCAGTGGCTTTTCTGTGAAGTTGGTGACTTTCATTTGAATCCAGCCATTCCCCTACAAAGGTATGACCACTCTGCCGACCATGATACTGCGAGGGCTGCACCTGGATGAGGTAGACTCCACCACCACTGTGCTCCCAGGTGACATAAGGACATTACATGGCAACCTGCCCCACAACAGGTGTTCGTGCTTGGGGAGGAGAGTCACTGCTTGAGTTATCTTAACTGTACCCACTTTATCTGGTACATCTGGTCCTTCCACCTTGTGAGCCCTGCCTTCATCTCCAAAAACTACCCACATTCAGAAGACTCCTGTGCATTGCATGAGAGAACTTTCCAATAGTTGACATCATTCTTCAGTTAACTCAGCACATATTTCAGCATATTGGTTCCTATGATGATGTCATCCTTCTGACCAGTGACCACCATACAAATCACCTTACCCCATACAAATCCAATTCTGTGTCATACATGCACTTGGGGCTCACCCATTGTCCTCCCAAGCCAACAAGTATAATGTGCTGTGTCTGCTCTTGCCATTCTGTCACAATGTTCTCAATTTAAAAGTCTCTGTTCTGCCTCTTCACTTATTGTACAGGCCATGGATCCTGTATCAAGCAATCCTTGCAACTGAGCAGAACCAATGACTGTCACTGGTGCATGATATAATTCGCCAAACGGCTCAACTTTGTGGATATTCTGAATAATTATGAAGCAGTCCTCTGGCATTGCTTTGCAAACCTTCGCATACACCTCCATTATGTCTTCATTTCCTTTGAGGGTTGGTCCCTTTATGCTCACATGTCCCCTCTCTGAATGTGAGCTGCCTAGTTTACCTGCTCCACCTTGCTCATATCTGGGCTGGGTTTGGGTGAGTTGTGGCATTACGTCATTTCTTGACTTATATTGTCGACATTCTCTTCTCCAATGGCCAAGCTTGAAACAGCTCATGCAACAGTTTTCCTGCCTGCAGTGCATAGTTGTTGAATGATCAGCAGACTAGCATACTCTGCATCTTCTTTGTGGAAAGTTCAATCGCTCCATGCCTGGTGGAGTAACTGCCACAGACTGAAATTTCTGCTCCAGCACATGGTTCAGCAAGCCAATTAGGGACTGAAAACAAGCACTCTCTACCTTGGAAGAGGATGACAGCACCTTTTAATTCTGATCAAAGGCAAGCTCCCTTGAATTATCAGCAGCTATGGCCTCCACTGCTGAGGTCTGGGCATGTGCACCATCCTGTTTTGTTTGTAGTAATTGACTCGTTTTACCTTGTGGCTTTAACCTGGCCTCTCTCTGATATTCAGTTAGATGTTCCTGAATATCATTTGCTGTCCATCTCTCTGCCGTTTTAAACTTCAGGACACTTGAAAGTGCGGGGTCAGGGCAATGTTTCACAAACATCATTGTAACTTCTATCGTCCTCTACTATCGTAGAGTTGGTGGTTCGAATCCCGGCCCGGGTGATCCCATGCCGAAGTGTCCTTGGGCAAGACACTGAACCCTAA